>CAUYQV010009992.1:0-22526 GCA_963574575.1 Galagoides demidoff
TCCGCCTCCCAAGTAGCTGGGACCACAGGCGCCCGCCACAACGCCCGGCCATTTTTTGGTTGCAGCCATCATTGTTGTTTGGCGGGCCCGGGCTGGGGATTCGAACCCACCACCTTAGGTGTACGTGGCTGGCGCCTTAGCTGATTGAGCCACAGATACTACATTCTCATCCGACCATGGCCTCTCAGTCATCTCCCTTTATCTCCTCCCATCCACATAGCTGTCACACCCAACTCTGCACTAAACCACTAATAACTGAGACCTCCCTGTAACATTCTTGGTTCAGATCCTTGAGAAAGAGAATCTGATTAGGTCAGGTGACTATTTCTAGACCAGTTGACTCTGGATAGGATGGGAGGAGTCCTATTACCTCCCATCTGCTCAGCAGAGTTGAAGCAAGAAAGTTTAAATCAAAAAATGAAATAGGGTAGTGCATACATTGGCTTTTACAGTACATAGAGTTTATATAAACCATACATGTTCCCTCCATTAACTGGGTATTCCATGTTCTGTTAAGGTGTAGGCTTAGGCCTGGAGACTGATAAAGCCCTCGAACAAATGAGCTTGCTAGTTAATCTTATATCATTCTATGCAAATTCTGTGGGTGGAATAAACCCGGCAATAAAGAGGATATCTAGAAGTTGTTTTAGCTTTAAGCTATATCTGTTCAGTGACCCAGATGGGGTAGGAAAGTCGGGGGAGAGGGAGATGGCTAATTTTCTCCAAAAATCATTTTTGTTTTAGGGCACTGAGGGTGAAACTAAGATGGTAGATTCTGCTCTCATCAGCCTTTTTCAGTCTCATCCAGCTCTCAGAAACTCCCAGACGGTATTCAGCTCACAAACCAGCCTTATACTTTTTCAGTAGGTCGTGACTATTCCAGAAGGTCTCATATAAAAAGCTGATAGAAATGCCTTTCATTATTTAATATTCACATATACCCAGATGGGTTTCTAAATGCCATTCTCCTTTAAAAAAAAATACCATATCAGAAAATGACTGGTTCCAGGGCAAGAGCAGAGAAAGGTCAAAGTGAACTCAGGCATCTCACCAACAAAGAAGTTCTCAAAAAATGACTGGGTCATGTCAAAGGGACATAAGAGTGGACTTATTGGAATTTTCACTGGCCAGATTTGGAGCAATTTGAACAATAAAAAGAATGACAACAATTGCTCATAATATCTGAAAGTCTATCATTATACTTGAGAGAGGAAACACTCTTCTTTATTAAAAAATGTGGCTAATAAATGTAGACAAAATGATATAAGGAGGAAATCACCATTTGTCACTCAATTCTAAATATCATAATTGATTGAAACAAGGATCCCCACTGGATTGTAAAACCATTGGGTAAAAAGAACATTGATTGTGAAAAATCAATGCCAAAATATGACCTCACAGATTACTTACTAATCAAAAATCAAAACATCTGGCAGTCAGCTCCATAATCAAGTGATCAAATTTATTATCATCAATAGTATGAGACAATCTTGTATTATGTGCATCTAGATGTGATGCATAATGAAATGTGAAAATGTTTTGTCCAAAATATTTACCTGAGGTTAACCAAGCCTCTAGAACTAACTTGAAGTTTATGAAAACCACAGAGAAAAGAGAAGTTAAATTATACCATGAGGAATCATTCTGCAAGTCAACTAGCCTGGTTTCTTCAGTAAGTCTTGAGTCGTAATTGGTGAGATCACACCTATGGTTCATCCTATAAGGGTACATGTGAATCTCTCTAAATGTAAAATATAAATGTTTTAACACAATAACTAAGAAAAAGACATGAAGGCTATGTTAACCAATGGGATGAAAGTATTTCAAATTGTAGATAGAAACAGTACACTGTACCCCATGATATTATTAATGTACACTGCTATGATTTAATAAAAAAATAAAATAAAATAATTTACATTAAAAAATGAAGGAACAGGGGCAGCACCTGTGGCTCAAAGGAGTAGGGTACTGGCCCCACATACCGGTGGCGGCAGGTTCAAACCCAGCCCCAGCCAAAAAAAACAAAAAAAAAAACAAAAAAACACCAAAAAATGAAGGAACAGGAAGACTGCTCTGTTTTAAAAACAATGAGGGTCATACCAAACAAATAAAATGTCTTTGGTTGAATTCTAACTTAAAAAAAAATGGATATAAAAGACATTATTGGAAACATTGGGGAAATTTAAATTAGATTAGGTGTGTGAATCACAGTGTCTGAATTTATTTCTTATGATTCAGAAAAAAATCACCAGCATAGAGAGTGAGATAAAGTAAATGTGGTTAAATGTTAACAACTAATAAACCAGATGAAGGATATGCAAAGTATTCATTACACTATTTTCTTAACTTTTTGTAGTTTTGAAACTTTAAAAAAAAAAGTGTAGTTAAATATTAAAGGTAAACACTTTAAATGTAAATTAGAGTGAAAATCTCATAAGGTAACTTTGATGTATATTTTTCATCAGTAAATTGAGATATAAATGCATGCTTATTATTTCAAGAACAAAATACTCCAATACTTAAGCCAATTAATTTTCCTGAGTGTGATGATTGTAAACTATGCCCACAAATTATTTGACACTATTCAAATGGAGACCAGTTTTAGTGATTCATGTCTGATGGATAAAAAAGTGACTCTGTGACTTCTGAAGATAGATTATAAAAAGAGTAGCTTTCACCTGGCTCTCTCTTCTGGTCTTCACATGTCTGTATCCTAGCCCTGGCCAACATTTTAACCTCAGCCTCATAAGAAATCCTAACTCCTTTCCCCTGCTAAACTATTTCTGGAAGTCTGACCCATAGAAAATACGAGTATAATAAATGTTTACTGTCATTTTATGTTACTATGTTTGGGGATACTTTGTTACACAGCAATAGATAACTGGTACAGTGGATTAAGACATTATCCCCATTTGATATAATAATATGCCCCAAGAACCTATAAAAATTTCTACCTTTTTGCATAAAAATTTTACTTTTAAGAACTTATTCTAAAGAAATAATCAGACATGAGACATTACTGTATTTTTTGATGACTTCCAGGAGTCTTGTGTTTGAGTCTTTGAGGTTCTCTAAGTATAAGATCATATCATTAGCAAAGAGGGAGAGTTTGACCTCCTTTGCTCCCATTTAGATACCCTTTACTTCCTTGTCTTGCCTAATTGAATTGGCTAGAAATAAAATCAATGTTCACAGGTTAGTAGCCTTTGTATACACCAATAACAGCCAAGATGAGAGGCTAATTAAGGCCACAACTCCCTTCACCATAGTTTCAAAGACAATGAAATAAGGACCTCTATAAAGAAAATTATGAAACCCTAAGAAAAGAAATAGCAGAGTTTATTAACAAATGGAAGAACATACCATGCTAAAAATGGAAGAACATACCATGCTCTTGGCTAGGAAGAATCAACATTGTTAAAATGTCTATACTTCCCAAAGCAATCTACTGATTCAATGCCATCCCAATTAAAATACCAACATCATACTATCAAGACTTGGAAAAAAGGATTCTGTGTTTTGTATAGAGCCAGAAAAAAAAAAGTATAGCTAAGGCAGTTCTTAGCAATAAAAATAAAGCTGGGGGGCATCAGCATACAGAGTTTAGGCTATACTACAAGGCCATAGTGGTCAAGACAACATGGTACTGGCACAAAAATAGAGACATAGACATTTGGGATCGAATAGAAAACCAGGAAATGAAGCTTTTTGGGGAAGGGTACCTTACAACCACGTAATCTTCGATAAACCAATAAGAACATACACTGGGGGAAAGACTCCCTATTCAATAAATGGTGCTGGGAGAACTGGATATCCACATGCAAAAAACTAAAACTAGACCTGCACCTCTCCCCACTCACAAAAATTGATTCAAGATGGATAAAGGACTTCAATTTAAGGCATGAAACAACAAAAATCCTCAGAGAAAGCATAGAAAAAACACTGGAAGATATCGGCCTGGGGAAAGACTTTATGAAGAAGACTGCCATGGCAATTGCAATAACTGAAATAAACAAATGGGACTTAATTAAACTGAAAAGCATCTGTACAGCTAAGGAGACAACAACCAAAGCAAATAGACAACCTATACAATGGGAAAGAATATTTGCATATTTTGAATCAGAAAAAAGCTTAATAACTAGGCTTTATGAAGAACTCAAATTAATCTGCATGAAAAAAGCCAACAATCCCATATATCAATGGGGAAGAGAAATGAACAGAACCTTCTCCCAAGAAGATAGACAAATGGCTAGCACACATTAAAAAATGCTCATCATCTTTAATTATTAGAGAAATGCAAATCAAAACCACCCTGAGATATCCTCTAACCCTAGCAAGAATGGCCCACATCACAAAATCTCAAAACTGCAGATGCTGACATGGATGTGGAGAGGAAGGAACATTTTTACACTGGTGGTGGGACTGCAAACTAATATAACCATGGAGAAACTTCAAAGAACTCAAGCTAGACCTCCTGTTTGATTCTGCAATCCCATTACTAGGCATCTACCCAGAAGACAAAAAACCTTTTATCATAAGGACACTCGCACTAGACTGTTTATCACAGCTCAATTTACACTTAACAAAATGTGTAAACAGCCTAAATGCCCCCCAACCCAGGAATGGATTAACAAGCTGTGGTTAATGTGGTACCTGTATACCATGGAATACTATTCAGCCATTAAAAAAATGGAGACTTTACAGCATTTGTATTTGTATTACAGCATTGTGGATGGAAGTGGAACACATTATTCTTAGTAAAGCATCACAAGAATGGAGAAGCATGAATGAATCCTATGTACTCAGTATTGATAAGAGGACAATTAATGATAATTAATGACATGATGGGGGGTGGGGAAAGGGGAGAACAGAAAGAGAGAAAAGGAGGGAGGGAGTGGGGAAAGGAAGAGCAGAGAGAGAGAAGGAGGGAAGGAGTGGGGTCTCAGTGTGTGACACATCTTGTACCCTCAATGAAGCCCCAACAATAAAAAAAAATAGCAATAATCAGACATGTAAACAAAAACATATGTAGAATGATATTTGTTCTAGCATCACTTATAATAATGAAGTAGTAAAATAATCTAAATTTTCAATAATAGAGAAACAGTTGTGCCTACTATGGTGTATCCAGGCAATGAAATAATATGCATGCACTAAAATGTCTACCAATCCTTGGCTGTCCATTAGTATTGTGAGGCACTAAAAGCTGATTAACAGCTCTTCATTGGTAGGGGACTTTACTAGCTGGCCAGACTCCCCTTGGAAATTTCTGGTGAATCCTATTCATTCATCCACTCCCAACTATCACTACTCGGAGGTTTTTCCTAAGGCTGATGTATTTCCTCCAGTGCATACTCCAAACTCCTACCCAAGAGGAATAAATCTGGCTGCAAGCATACCAGAAACATGGGGATAAGGCAGCTGAAATTCTAACTATTTAGTTTGTACAAATTCTCACCCTCATTTGTCCCCATTGACCTCAGACAGCACGTCTAGTCCAGCATTTCCATGGCATGTCCCAGGGCAGGTATAATAGACTGTTACATTGATGGACTGCAGTGAGTCATACCCCTGTGTGGCTGGGCTTGCTGTCTTAGGACCCAGCTCCTATGATTATATGAGAATCCCAGACTGATTACTGAATGATGAGTAACCAATGCAGAGAGAGGCCTTGACACCACACAGAGAATGAGACCCAGCCATCTTGCAGCCATCCCTAACTGAGTGCAGCCTCAAGAGGAATCTCAGATGAGAACAATAGAAGAACTACTCAGCCAACATAGGGGATGATGAAGAAATAATAAATCACTGCTGTCTTAAACCAGGAAACTTTGAAGTGATTTTGCACAAAAATAGGTAACTGACACAGTGAAAGAAGAGGCAGTTAGACATGCGGAGTTGGAAGGTGATCTATGGCCAAATTACACCAACTTAAGGCATTAAACTCATCTTCAGCCCACTCCTCTCCTCTGTCATGAAAGATACCATGAATTCACAATTTCTGAGCCTTCCCAGTAATCTGAGAATTAGATTGATAAAAATTAACTTAAACCTGAAAAGTCTATTTTGCCATGTAAAGAAAGATATTCACAAATTCCAGAGATTAGAATGTGGACAATTTAGGGGAGCCATTATTCTACCTATCTCACATCCCAAAGCATGGAATACCTTTCATTTTTACTGCCTTCTATGTCTGTTATTAGAGATTTACAGTTTTCCCCAAGAAGTCTTGTATAATCTTGCACAAGTTAATTCTTGTTTGGTTTGTAGTTTTGTTCCTATTATGAATGGTATCTAGTTTCTACAGGCTATGATTTTTTTTATGTTGCTCTTGTATCCAACAAACTTATTGAACTCCATTTGTTCATATAGTTTTCCTATTGATTCTGATTTTTATAATGAAGGTGATCCTATCCTGTGCAAATAATGATGGTTTTGTCTTTTGCCTGCTATGGTAGTTATTAGTGCTATTTACCAAATATTTCCACCTATTTCTCCATCCAGATACATGGTCTGATTGTACTCCTCTGTGGTGTTGGTTTTTCATTGCTGCTATGAAAGACTACCATAAACTCAGTGGCCTCAAACAACTCAAATTTATGATCTTCAGTTTTGTTGGTAAGAAGTCTGACATAGGTGTCATCGTGCTGAAATGTAGGGCTGCATTCTTTTTCAAGGGTCCAGGAAGTGCCTTAGTCCATTCCTGCTGCTATAGCACAATCCTAAAGAATGGATAATTTATAAATAATAGAAATGTATTTCTCACAGTTCTGGAGGCAGGGAAGTCCAAGATCAAGGTGCCAGTAGATTAAGTATCTGTAAATGGCTTGCTGTCTGCTTCCAAGATGGCACCTTGTTGCTGTGTCATCTGGAGGGGACAAATGGTGTGCCCTCAAATGGGGAGGGGAAAGGGACAAATGTTGTATATTTACATGGCAGAAAAGATGGAAGGGCCAGGCAGCTCTCTGAAGCCTCTTTTATAATGACATTAATTCCATTTGTAAAGGCAAACTCTCAAGGCCTAATCACCTTCCAAAGATCCCCGTATTCTAATACTATCATCTTGGAATTTCAGTTCCAACCTATAAATTTTGGAGGAACACAAACTTTCCTCTCCTGGAGGAACCACAGCAGGAAGAAACCACTTCCTTGTTTTTCCCAGCTCCTAGAGGACACTCACCTTCCTTAGCACATGACCTCCTCCCTCTACTTTCAACCATAACATTTCTTCAGCCCTGTTTCCATTACCCACACCTCTTTGTCTGACTCTCTCTTCTGCCTCCCTCTTGTACTTGTAAGGACCTCTGTGATTATATCAGGGTTCATGAGAATAATCCAGAATAATGTCTCTATTATGATTACCTGATTAGAAACCTTAATTGTGGGTGGCACCTGTAGCTCAGTGAGTAGGGCGCCAGCCACATACACCAAGGCTGGCGGGTTAAACCCAGCTTGGGCCCACTAAACAACCATGACAACTGCAACAACAATAAAATAGCCAGGCATTGTGGTACACACCTGTAGTCCTAACTACTCAGGAGGCTGAGGCAAGAGAATTGCTTAAGCCCAAGAGTGTGAGGTTGCTGTTAGCTGTGGCAACACACCACTCTAACCAGGGAGGCAGTTTGAGACTCTGTCTCAAAAAAATAAAAAATAAAAAAAGAAAGAAAGAAAGCTTAATTCAATTCTATGTGCAGCTTTAATTCTCCTCTTCAGTGTTAAATAACATAGTTACAAGCTCTAGACATCTTAGGTAGGGGAGCAATAACATTAGTTATAGCAATGTGACTTAACTTTGGCCAATAAAATGTGAGTGCACATAACATTATTTTAGAGAAGTATGTAATTCATTATGTTCTTTCCTACTGTGACTGGTGATCATGGAAGCATTTGTTAATATGAAGTCTTATTGCATAAATGCAGTGATAAGCAACCCACTGTCAACCTGGAATGAACATGTGGGAAAAATAATGTTTTCTTGTGTAAAATCACTGAGATTAGAGTTTATTTTGTTATGACAACATGAACTGTCCTATACTGACTAATACATCTTTCAATACTAATACTGTCACACAGTATCTTGTTGTAGTTTTATTTGCATTTGTCTAATGACTAATGATTTTAGCATCTTTTCATGTGGTTATTGGTCATTTGTATTTCTTTGGAGAAATGGCTATGCACATCCTTTGCCCATTGTTTAATTAGATTGTCTCTTGTTACTGAGCTGTTGAGTTTTTTGTATATTTTGAATACTTAAACCCTTATTAAATATATAATTTGTGAATATTTTCTTCCTTGCTAGTATTTGTCTTTTCACTTTCTTTCTAGTATTTTGGGGTCTAGGGCAAGACCCCAGTCCAACCACTAGCCTCCTATAAATTTTATTTATCAATCCTCATCCTGAAATATGTACTTTGGCAGATCCTGGTACTTAAGTGGTCATCAAAAATACCATCCCATGCCCAGATGCTCCCCCCCATGCTTGCCATTCTTTCCCAGAAACATTTGAAATCTACTCTCAACTGCCACCTAAAACTATGGGAGCACAGAACATTCAGCAACAATCAATCCAACTGTGTTAACGAGAGATGCTGAAAGTCCATCACTCTTGACTCTATACACCCACTCATCCAGATGTGACATGATATAGTAAGATTAGATATGTAGTATATTAGGTCATTCTCAGGGTAGGAAGAAAAATTAACAAAATATAGCCTTTTTATCCTTTGTCTTTTCTGAGTGTTTCATAACAGGTTTTTTTTTTTTTTAATTTATCATAAGTAGACATTTAGGGTGTCAACTTCTGGCCATATGCACTCTGAGCTTACAAGTCCCTTCATCTACCATAAATATAAAGGATAAAATATCATAACCTGTAAAATAAGTAATTGTGTTATAAAGAAATATGTACTCAAGCCCTAGAAACAATAATAAAGTAGAAAGAAAAAATACTGGGGCCTTAGTAGTGATGGAATATTCCCAGAATGAACTGAAGGAGAGGGTATGCCCCAGAGGCAGCCCCAGACAGTGGCTCTTGTCTGGTTGCCTGTCATACTCCATCCCTGCCCTCACCCCTCCCCTGCCTTCCTCTCAGGCCAGAGTGGGATCCGCAGGGGCTCATGACAAAAATATATGGGGAAATGCTTCCCAAACAAGTCTCATCTCATTCCCACATAGTCCTGCCACTATGATCACTTGCCTGAGATACCAAATCATGCTTCTCCCATACGAGAGTTGCTTTAGACTAGGGGACCAGATCACTGTGTAGGAGGAAACCCCTAGCCTTAATTCCCAAATCAACTTGCCCCCGTCCATTGTTGCAAAGCACCTAATAATTCTATCACTTCATTCAAATTCAGAAAGCTCTTCACTTTCTTGATAATATCTTTTGATGCTAAGATGTTTTTTATTTTGATGAAGTATAATTTATCTATTTTCTTTTGTTTCTTGTGCCATATCTATTTCTGAATTGTTTTTGAACTTTTTGATTTTCAAGTAGAAGTATCGAAAGCTATAAATTTCTCCTTAAGTGTTCCTTTAGCTCTGTCCTACAAATATTGACATGTAGTTTTAGTATTTAGTTCTAAGTTGTTTATCAATTATCTTTTTAATACAAAGATTATTTTTAAATGTTTTTGAGTTTTCTAGTATATATATTTAAACTATTCTTTCCCTTTAACATAGTTGGTATAACAATAATACTTTGGAATGTCCTGAGTGTTCTATTGTGCCTTATATTGTGGGGAAAAGGACCAGAGGTTCAAACTTTTGAAATATTGCCCTTGTCATTTACTGAAGATCTTTGTATAGAAGGAAAAAATGAAAGTGACCACCAGCTAGAAGCTAGAAACTACCACCCTTCAGTTTTTGCCATATGAGATTTAAACATTCTCCTCTATACAGAGGTAAAATGCAAAATTCTCCCACATACATCTTCCAGGAATTGCTTTGAGATTGTGGAAGTAAAGGGAAGCGTCCCCTTTGACTCAGATGGTTCACCAAAAGACCAACTCACAATAAAGCTGATTAATAAGAGAAAGAGCTTTATTTACTATGTACACAGTGATTACTCAGTATCCTAATGGGGTCCAAAAGTTTATATATCCTCACTTTAGAGCAAGGATTTTCAACCAGTGTGCCACCACATGAGAGGGTCTTAGGTGTGAAAGAAAATTTTTAAAGATTATTAATTAAATTATTTTTGAAAGAATTTCAAAGCACAGTAAGTATATTCTTTTTTTTTTACTCTTTTTTTTTTTTGATCAACATAATTTAAGTGTGCTGTGTAAAGTTTAACTATAGGTTCAAGTGTGCTGGGAGATAAAAAAAGGTTGAAAAATACTGCTCTAGATTCTAGACTTTTTGCCTTTTCTGCACAAGTTGTTTTAATAAGAATCTTTGTGTGATATGCCTTCTGAAGTTTGTACGACATGAGAATATTTTTATTACACTTTCAAATTTGATTGACAATTTGGTTGAATATAAAATTCTAGTTTTGAAATTCTTTCCTTTTACTATCGCAAAACTACATTTTGCATCTCAAGTTGCTTACAAAAAAATCTACTGTGAATATTATTTTTATTTTATTCTATTATCTGGTCTTTGCTTTATAGTTTTTCTCTTTGTCTTTGATATTCTTAAACTTTATTATCATGTCTGGATCTTTCTTTATTACTCTTTCCCATTTGAAGTCCTTCATCTTTTATGAAAATGTATCCAAAATTATAAAATAGTTTCTCCTCATTTTTTTTCTTTTTTTGTGTCTCCTATTATCTGGATATTGATCCTGCCTTTCTAAATTTCTTCGTGTTTCCTTTTATGTTTTAATTCTTTATCCTTTCTTGCTGATTTCAGAGCAATTTCTGACTTTCTACTTCAATATCTTCCTCCTTAGCAATCTTTATTTGTATCTATCTTGTGTTTAAGTTTTCAGGATTTCTGCTTTAACATTTCTAACTCAGATGATCAATATTGTCCAGTCAGTGGTATTTCTTTTAAGGTAGTTGATCTTTACCTTGGAGCTTATGTTCCCCTGGGGGCACCAGCTATTCTTTTTGTTAATATGCATCAGTGAATATTCAAAGTATGCGTCCTTGTAAGTGTGTTGAAAGGGCAGATAGTGATTATTCAAGGCAACCCAAAAGAGGGGAAATTTCAGAATTTAGAAAGTTTTCTTCAAACTGTCCTCCCATTGCCACGTGACCAGGCTGAACCATCCAACCCCTCACTGCTTAGAACAGGCTCTGCCTTCCCAGGGATTTTTCGCTGATTCTTGTTATTGCTGGTGTTGGTTCCTTGAATCCATCTCTCTCACATTTATGGTTAATCCAGAGTTGCTTTTAGGGGTAGAAGTCTACCACCCCGCCTGGTCTGTTAACCTAGCAGGAAGCAGAAACAGACATTTTTATAGCTCTTGATCTACAGTGCCAACATAGGGTCCAAATCTAATATTGAAGCAATCTGTTCAGTCACTAGAATGTGCCATGATGTCCACTACTTGTATCCTCACCAGTAATATGTGTAGTCATCATATATTTTTCTCATTCAATGGGGTAGGGGGAGAAAGTGCATCTCACTGATTGATTTGCATTTCTTTGTTCATTAATAAGGTTGAAATGTTTCCCATGTTTACTGAATGTCTCTCTTCTTGTGAGAATTGACTATTCAGGGTATCTGCTCATTAGTTATTTAAGGCTTACGGTTTTTTTCACTTATTCAATCTTCTACAATTTATTTTGATTTATGATTTATTCATTTATTATGATTAGTAGGCAGTATTTTTTGTAAAGTGTTCTATAAGGGATCTTTATAGTGTGACAAGAGCTATAGTAGATCACTGTGATACCACCGTGAGGGAATTCTCCTCCAAGAGATGTCTATAAAATAGACTTTAACTCTTTAATGCTTTTTTATGTGCAAATGTTATTTGCATGCATTCAAATTGATCAACACTTTTCATTATTTTACCTATTGTTTTCTATGCTTGTAATTTACAAAAATATCTTTTCACAATCTTCAAGGTATTAAATTGTATTTTATTCTGATTTCTAAGGTTTGGTATTTTATTAGTCAATTTTGTAATCCATCTGAAATGGATTTGGGGGATGAGGGAAAAAGTTTAAAATGCAAGATTTAAAAATTGGCTTTCAAAATGGACTTACTCTTTACCTTTTATCCAGCTAAATTATTACTCGAGTAGATGACTATGAATACAGGAATTGCAGGGAAGATAAATACTCTGTTGTCAAAAAAAGATTGCTCAGCCCAAAGAGAATAATGACAGAGAAGAAACTCATAAAATGTCCTTATAGAGAGAATGCTTTGGTTTTGTTTTGCTGTTCTGATAGTTTGATTGTTTGGGGTTGGGGGGGGGCTGCAAAGGAAATAGAAAGGGCCAACTTATTTTAACTCTTTATCTTACTGCAAAATTGCCTAATACAAGATCAAGCTTGAATTGCTGTAGCTGGTGCCACTTAGAGTGGACCACATAGTGTTTCAGGGATGAGCTGGACCATGGCTATTAGACTTTGCCAATTATCCTTTTATTTCCTGAATAAATGCAGTGTTTAACAATTTAGTAAGTACTTCTTCATTTATTTTCAGTTTTCCTTTGAATCAAACATTAAGTTTATAATGTATATACCTTTATTCGTTGATGACCATATACACACGAAGGTCCATTCACCGTATAAGTCCTATCAGTTACCCCAAATGCTTATCTCTGGCTTCCAGGCAATGTTTGTAAAACAAGGGAGAAAAAGCACATGATCCCTTTTTGCTAATTGTCTGGAAAAAATAAGATACCTCGCTGACAAAAATGTTCTCAGCACTCTTTCTGTGTGCATTGTCCCTGTGGAAATAATTTACTTTATTGAATTTGCACAGTTCCTGCCTTCATCCTGGTGGAAAGCATTTATCAAACTGCTCTCAGACTTCATGCCTGGATAATTCTGTTGCTTGAGCTCTTTTGCACATTGGTTGTCAAATAATTTGAACTAAGTCATTTTCCTTCTTCATACCTTAATATTTTTATTTGCAATAATGTGTTGCTTCTATCTGTTTGTGGATTAAATGACTCGACACATATTTGTATATAAATATTTGAAGATCATAGTTGAATTTCATAATTGCAAAAAAGAAGTTAGAAAAGAAATGAGAGAAAACAGTTTTAACCTATGTACTCCAATAGGCAACAGAAACTCTAATTTTTAACGTGATCTTATCTAGCCTTTATTTTAAATGTATTTTGTTGCTTTGTTTTTTTTAAGACACAGTGTCTAACACATGTATATATAAGTTTTCCTTAAATAAATAAATGAATAAAAACAAGCAATTCAAATACCATATTCCAGAATTAACTGAAGAATACATAACAGCCTAAAATCAACTTATTATAATAACTAATTTGAAGAAAGTACATTAAATAATTAGATGATTCTGTGCTTCATTTGAAAAAATATAATATTATTTTACAACTTTGAAAACTAATACTGTGAGAAAGCAATTAAGAACAGCTCTGTGGTACTTTCATTTATTTTGACCTATTTTTTCATTCTATTTGGAACAGCTGATTAAGAAAAGCAACAGACTTTGACATTTCAAGTCCTTTACAGTGTAAGATCTGACTTCTACCGGCCTTTACTACCCAACATTAAAATATGTACCTTTCTTAGGTGGATTTTATTCAACTGAAGCTGTCATCAAACGACAGGTTCCCAAGTTGGAGTTCTCTTACTAGACCAGCTACCCTGTTCTTATGGCATCACCTTCTAGAAGGAATAGACTCAGTGTGGACAAATTGTCAGGCAAGTGAGGGAGGGAGAAAGAATAGGAAAGGCTGGAACAGATAAAAGGTAGCAGGAGGACCACTGGGTACCTATCAGAGGACAGGGGGAGAATTACAAAGGAAATGGGAGAACACCAAAAGGGTAAGGAGGGACTTAATTTCACCTAAGACCATCTTTCTTTAATGTTCATCTTGTTAACCAGTTAGTCAACCAACACTTATGTGGGTGTTAGCTAGGCTAAGGCATAGTGTAGCTTAGGCTAAGGAATTGTGGAGGGCCTGCTGGCCAAAGTCCAGGCTCCTCAGACCCCAATAACAGCTTGATGGTTTAAAATGAAATGCTTAGCACCCGGTGGCTCAAGGCTGACATCCCTGAGAACCTGTTTGGCCAAAGTCCAGAGCCTGTGCCAATAGTCACCATGGAGTAAGAATGGGGTATTTAGCAAATAAAGATTACTATGAACTGAGCTATGACAAGGTGTAGATGGGAGTCACCAGAGCAAGCCGAGAGGGTTTAAAGATTACCCCCTTTTCTTTGACTATATTTGGAATCACGGGATACAGCCCTCAGGAGTTTTCCCCATTTTTACTCCCCTGTGTTTTATTGCTAATAATTGCTTAAAGTGACTGTTGTGTTTAGTTCCCATATTTCTATTATTAGCTTTATGTGTTTAGCACATTTTGTGGCTTTTACTAAATAAAAGAATCCTTGAGAGGTCTGCTCAGGGCAGCACTTCCCTGCTGCTTCTGATGCTGGAGACGGTATGTGCCTCTCCAGGCCCTTATTGGTCATTTCACCCTAAATAACTGAGTCTGAGTCTTCTCTCACGCCATCACCCTCAGTGCTTGACCTTTGTGGGGTCTCCTGGCCTCCACACATTTACTAAGCCCCTGCTGTGTGCCAGGTTCCATGGCAGTTATGTAGTTGTCAAAAATACAGCCTCTTCCAGTTTCCAAAGAGTTTATAACCTAAAAGAAGAGACAAGATGAAGACACAATGATGACAACAGAAGGCAGAATGAGGTCAAGGTCACAGGCTTCATGCGTTCACTCATCCTCCAATTCCTCTCTTTCCATTTTTTCTCTTAAACCCACTCTACATAGGCTCTGACCTCCACCACTCCTCCAAAACTGCTTTCATCAAGCTTACCAGTGAACAATGACTACGTCCACAGGCCAGTTCCCAGTCCTTACCTAATCTCTTCACCACATCTGTTACAATCCATCATTCTCCCTTAACATATCGACTTCTCCTGGCTTCCAGGACAGTGTCCTCTCCCAGTTGTCCCCCCACCCCACCCCGCCTCTGGTCTGCCTTTGTGTCCTTTACTTTTCATCCTCCTCATGTAGATTTGTTCCTGGGGGATGCCCCAGAACTTCATTTTTCCACAGCACTTAGCACTTTTCTCCGTATGCACGCATGCCCTTGATGGCCTCAGATAGGCGTGTTATTCTAAATACTACCTTCTTGCTAATGACTTCCTAGTTTATCTCCAACCCAGATCTCTTTTCTGAACTTGAAGTTCTTATGTCCAGCTGGGTTCTTCATGTCCTCACTTGAACGCCTAGTAAACATCTTTATTCAACATGTCCAGAACTGAACTCCTGATCTTCTGCTCCTCAAAACCCACTTAACCCTTTTCAGTTTATGGCAACTTATCCTTCCATTTGCTCAGGCTAAACACCTTGGAGTCATCCGTGGTTCTTCTCTTTCTCTCATGTACCATATGCAATCTATCCAAAAATCTTCTTGTCTTTACCATTCAAAAAAGGCAAATTGGGCCATTTCTTACCATCTCTATTGCTACTGCTTTAGTCCAAGCACCTTGAGCTGTCAGTGTTCCTACCTTTTAACTGTTCTCTCTGCTTATGTCTTCACCCTACTCCCTGGTACTCTAGTATCAACTTACCTGCTAAAGTAATTCCATTAAAATATAAGTTAGAAGGCTGAACACCATGGCTCAGGCCTATAATCCTAGCACTCTGGGAGGCCAAGGTGGGCAGATAGCTTGAGCTCACGAGTTTGAGACCAGCCTAAGCAAAAGCAAGACCCTATCTCTACTAAAAATAGAAAAATAGAAAAATTGAGGCAAGAGAATTGCTTAAGCCCAAGAGTTGGAGGTTGCTGTGAGCTATGATGTCACAGCACTCTAGCACTCTACCCAGGGCAATAGCTTGAGACTGTATCTCAGAAAAGAAAAAAATATATATATATATGTATATAAGTTAGATTTGACTTTTTTCTGTTCATATACTGAAGTGACTTCCCTCTGTACTCAAGAAAAAAGGCGAAGTCCCTACCTAGACTCAGAAAGCCCCAGATAATGATATATCCTTTGAGATTACCGTGTCCCTTGCTTACTCTATTCTAGAAACATTGCTACAGTTTCCCACAGGAAAGAGGAGTGCTATCATCTCAGCACCTCCACATACCCCTCCCCCACATAGAACACTCCACCACCTCCAGATATCTGCCTAACTGACTCCCTCACCTCCTTGTGGTCTTTGCTGAAAGGCCACTGTTGCAATGAGACCCAGTTGACTATTTTATACTCCCATCTTTCTGCCTTACTTTTTCATTTCTCCATAGCACTTAGCACTTTCTAACATATTAGTTTACTTATCTTTATCATCTGTCTCTCTGCTATAATTTGAGTTCCATAAGGAAAGGACCTTTGTCTTCTTTATTCACTGTTATCTCAAACACCTAGAAAAGTGACTGGCACATTGTAAGAGCTTAATAAAAAATTGTCAAATTGAAATTGAATTCACTCAACATCTACTTGTCAAGTAAATACTTAGCATCTACAATGTGCCAGGCCCCAGGCTCAATATTCATCAGTGAATAAGATAGAACTGTCTGGACCATTAGGTTCACAGACCAGCAAGGACTGTAGACTTGGAGCACGTAATTGCTCCAATTGTGGTGACTTCAGAGACAGAGGAGTAGAGAATAAATTCACACTTGAGTAAAATATTAGTAGGAGTAGGGAGAACAAGGAAAGAGTTCTAGACTGAGAAACAGGTTGGGACAGTACCAGTGAAGCATGTACAGAAGGAATACTTTATTTATGGCTGGGGTGAGGGAGACAGGGAGACAGGAAGCAAGTGTGGGATCACATTTAAAAGTAAATTGAGGGCAGCCCCTATGGCTCAAGGAATAGGGCGCTGGCCCCATATACTGGAGGTGGCAGGTTCAAACCCAGCCCTGGCCAAAAAAAAAAAAAAAAAGAAGAAGAAAAGGTAAATTGAATGTTGGGTGCAGTGACTCACACCTGTAATTCTAACATTCTGGAAGGCCATTGCAGGTGGATCAGGAGTTTGAAACCAGCCTGAGCAAGAGTGTGACCTATCTCTACCAGAAAAAAATAGCTGGGAATTGTGTTAGGTGCCTGTTGTCCCAGGGACTGAGGAGGCTGAGACAGGAGAATTGCTTGAGCCCAAGAGTTTAAGGTTGCTATGAGCTATGATGACCCCACAGCACTCCACCCAGGGTGAAAGAGTGAGATTCTGTATAAATAAATAAATAAAAGAAAATCGAATTAACCAGTAACATGGTAGGATTGATAACACAGTGGTGGTGAAAGTGTGCAAGGAAAGGGGAGTAAGTTAAGCTTAAATAAAATTCAGAGTCAGGAAAATGTAAACCTTATATGATTCAGTTTGCATAGGCTTGTGTTCCTAAGGAAAGCACCAAGAGAGGAAGGTAGATTCGACCATAAGGTAGTGGGGAAACCCTGGAAGGCTTTGCAGAATTGTAACATGATCAAAACTGTACTTCAGGAAGAATTCATTTAGTTTTAGGGGGTAGGCACTAGGAACAGATGAAAATAGTGTGGCAGGGTCAATGGGAAAAGTCTGCTAAATCTCACTTTCTACTTCGAAGGCCCCGGGTAAGGACTTTATTTCTATTAAGGGTTGAAAGGCAAATTGTGATAATTAAAATTTGCAGTAGACAAAAATAAATATAAAAATTCCAATTCACTTTTTTGCCATGAGAAATACTATCCATCATGAGGACTAGAAATTCTCATGTTGATAAACTTAATGTATTCATTTTCCATGAATAGAATGGAAAATTGTGACAAGAAGGCCTTTTAGGTTGTGCAAGAGAACTATCAGAAAGACTCACATTTAGTTTGATGGGTATGGACTCTTCCTATAGCCAAACTCAAGGCAATCAAGGTGTTACTCAGTGAATGCGGAATCAGAATGAAGTGTTAGTTGGCTTTGGAGCTCATGGCAGTCATGAAACCAGGATAGCCTGCTAAGCCCATTTTACAATAAGATTTTAGAGTTTACCAGAGATTCTTGACCTGGATTGGAATCTCCTTGCAGAGAGCACTTTAAAAATGTCAAAGTTGAGTGAATTGAGTCAGAATCTCTGCAGATGGAGACGAGGCATTGGTATGACGTGTAGTTTTAAGACCCCCTTGCAGAACCATCGTCTTGAATTGATCCAAAGATAGGCCTTAGAAGGGCACTTATTCAACGGGCTTTAAACTCCCCATTTTGACATCCCCAGGGTGACTGGCCTCTGTCAGTTTGGCACAACCTGGTTCTACACATTCTTCTGTTCTCCTCTGGTTCCACAGGGGAAGCTTCCCTATAAGATTTTTAATATTCTGCCTTTAACTCATGTTGTCTGTCTCTTCTTACTTATGAAGATGATTTTTTTAAATGGGCTAAGTTTTCCCCATTTTCTTGGGGTGAGAGGGTACCTCACTAGGGAACTAAGTGAACTGATGGGAAACAAGCCTGGAAAAAGAAGGGCTGGTGAGGAATCTCTGCAGTAGTGCAGGCCCTAGGTTGTAACCAGGATGATAACTGGACAGAAAGGAAATGGAAAAGACAGATGAGGAACAGGGAAAGACATGGAAGATTAGTTAATTGTATTTGGTTCAAATTATTCTTGTTGCACTAAAATAAAAACATTTTACAGGGAAATCATTGACGCTATTAATGGAGGCAGGAGGGGAATCAACAGAGCATCACAACTTAGAAAATTATCTGGAGATTGATCTCTATTACATTGATTCACTGACAATCTAACCACAGTTTTAATTCACTAGGTGATTAGTTTTTTTCCTAACATAACTTTGAATAAATCATCTTTTCTCTGTCCTTGAATAGAGCAATTAGACTGGTAGGTCTGTGAAATCTGAGAGAGCCAATCCTTCAAGATGGATCCTGAATGGCTACTTAGGCCTCAATTCAAAATAGAGCCAAGCAATCATTTGATGACTAGAAGTCACACATGGACTCCACATTCTTTTTTTTTGAGACAGAACCTCAAGCTGTCGCCCTGGGTAGAGTTCTGTGGCATCACAGCTCACAGCAACCTCCAACTCCTGGGCTCAAGCGAGTCTCCTGCCTCCGCCTCCCAAGTAGCTGGGACTACAGGCACCCACCACAACACCCGGCTATTTTTTGGTTGCAGCCGTCATTGTTTTTTGGCAGGCCCGGGCTGAATTTGAACCCACCAGCTCAGGTGTCTGTGGCTGGCACCTTAGCTGCTTGTGCCACAGGTGCTGAGCCTGGACTCCACATTCCTGGGGAACCCACATGCTTATAGGACATCAGGATTTTGATGCTATCAAAAACCTCCTATCCAAACCTCCTGAATCAATGACTGTGGAAAATCCTATTTTCTGAGTCTAACCAGTAGACTGTGACAAGGGCCAACCAGTCAGAACTAAACAAGCTTGCATTCCTCATTTGCAAAAGCAGACTTGAAAGGGAACCAGGAAGAAACTTTCTTTTTCTTCTTTTCTCTATTACTATTATTTTTTCTTTTTTGACAGAATCTCACCTGTTGCCCCAGGCTAAGTGCCACACTGTCACGGCAACCTCAAACCCCTGGGTGTAAGCAGCCTCTAGTGGAGGCTCCCACCACAATGCCAGATAGTTTTTCTATTTTTAGTAGGAGATGGGGGTCTCCCTCTTGCTCAGGCTGGTCTCAAACTCCTGAGCTCAAGTGATCCTTCTGCCTTAGCCTCCCAGAGTGTTAGGATTACAGGCCAGGAACTTTTTTTTTTTTTATTAAATTCAATTCTTTTCCTAGTTTTCTCTGAGAGCATCTTTGTACTGAGGGCTGCATCACCCTGATTTGTAAACTGCTCTCAGAAATAAAATCTCTTAACCTCTTTCTCAGTAGTTTTGTTAACAGGTCACAGCGTAGAAGGCTATCAAATAAATGAATTTTGGAAGCCTTGGCAGTCACTCTGGATAGTACAGGGTCAAACCACACATACTCACACACACAAGAGATACCCAGTTCTAGATTCAAGATCATTTCTGACCTGCTAGTACTAAATAATTTGGTAACTGTTCACTTTTCTTTGCATATGCAGGCAAGGAGTTAAAAAAAATAAGTGAAAAGAAGTTTTTAAAAACCCACTAAATTGTCTCCTAATTTGTTCAACATTTCTTTTTCAGATCAGGACTATAATTACCTGATTACACCAGTGTTCCCAGAGATATTTAGAGGCCACATGTTGTTTACCCAATCTCTTTCATGTTTTTCTCCCAGTGATCAAGGATATAGCACAATCACATGAACTATCTGAACAGCTATCCTGCTGAGTTAAGAATAGGCGGCACACATATTATTTCATTTTATAAGTTTCCTCTTTCACTATTTGGATTCAATTACAACAATCCAGATTACAAAGTGAAACAAACTGAAGAGTTTTTAAGAGAGATGAAATACACAGTATAAAATTTTAGAAAATTGGACAAATGCCAAGTTTTTAACACAGGAGCTTGGAATCACTGGTTTCTCTCCCCCCTACCAAGTGGTAAGATAGGATTTTATTAGATAGAAAGGAAAACAGAAGGAGTAAAAAAGCACCAGAGCTTCTGGCAAAGGGGAAGACCCAAGTTGGAATTCTCCCACATGGGTCCTTTTTTTAGGGGGATATATTAACAAATGAATGAATGCTCCTCCTCTCAGGGCAAGGTTATTAGATCTTTGCAGTTTTTGTCTCCGGGAAGGGATTAGGGTGTGTGCTCCCTATTCAAGGTGGAACCACCTCAAAAATGTTTCAGGCTGCTTTGTTCATGAGTTTGCTAGCGCCCAGAGGAAATCACTGGTTTTTAAAAAATTATATATATATGTATTTTAAAAATTATAAATATGTGCAGTAGATAAATATGTATATATGTATAGTAGATAAATCTTTGCTGAAGGCCCTCAGGATTTCTCCAACATCATGTAGCAGTCCTTGGGGACTGAACCTCATGAAACACAGTATCATCTAATACAAGTACCTACAGGGACTGGGCTTTGATCTCTTTCAGTAAAATTTGGCAACAGAATACAGAAAGGAGTAGACACTCTTCAGGATATTTGCTCTATCCCTACTGTCTCCATTTATAAAATATTTACAAAATGTTCTCTCTGTGTTTGCACATTTTTATAAAATTTTATAATAAATATTTTGTAAATAAAGGTGCATTTAGCTACCATTTCCCATGCCTTATGTACAGGGACTTTAGGGGCAACTTGTGGGACGCCCTGCATTTGTCTCTGTGGATCTGCAGGATGCCTGTGGCTCCTCTGGCTTAACCTGAAAGGCAGAAGCACAAGGGAATAAGTGGGAACACGATGATGCCTTTGGAAGCTTCTGCTCAGAACAGGATTAGCGTTCCTTCCTCTGAAGTCACATGGCCAAACCTGAAGTAAGTAAGGTGGCAACATATGTTTATTCCACAGTGAACCATGACCGTGGTTGGAAGGCGAGGACTACCCATTCCACATCTCTAAAAGCTCACACCCCACTTTCCCAGGGCTACGGCTTAGGCCACTGGTTCTCAACCTTCCTAATGCCTCCTAATACCATGACCCTTTAATACAGTTCCTCATATTGTAGTGAACCCCAACCATAAAATTATTTTCATTGCTACTTCATAACTGTAATTTTGCTACTGTTATGAATCATAATGTAAATATCTAATATACAGGATGTATTTTCATTGTTACAAAGGAGTCGTGAGCCACAGGTTGAGAACCACTGGCTTAGGCAGAAATGTTTATCAGTGTTCTAGAACACAAAACCCAATTAAGAAGACCATTATCAGGATCATGAGATGATGTAGTCTTACTTCCCCATTTGAAAGCATGAAAAGTCCAGCAGACTGACTTTATCATACTCGATGGGCAGCCTCTAAGATGACCTCCCTGTGACCCCTGTCTCCTGGTATTGACTACCTGAGCAACCACCTCTTCTAGAGTAAGAACTGGGCCTAATGACCCCCTCCTAATACACAGAAGATGGCAAAAGTAATGGGATGTCACTTTGACATCCTATTATATATATACACACACACACATACAACATATATGCAAACACACACACAAACATATATGCAAACATATATTTATATACCAGGCATCCTCAAACTTTTTAAACAGGGGACCAGCTCACTGTCCCTCAGACCATTGGAGGACTGGACTGCAGGCCCTGGGATGAGTCAGCTGCTAAGCAGGACAGGCAGCAGCAGCAAAAACACCCGGCAGAGTGAAAAATGTCCTAGGCGGGCTGCATGTGGCCCGTGGGCTGTAGGTTGAGCACGCCTGATATATACACACACACATATTTTTTTTTTTAATTTTATTGAATGGTAACTATGTACATTAATGCACTTCTGGGGTACAGTGTGGGGTTTTCGCATGCAATCTGAAATACTTCCATCAAACTGATCAACACAGCCTTCATGTCATTTTCTCAGTTATAGT
>CAUYQV010009993.1:0-10989 GCA_963574575.1 Galagoides demidoff
ATTATAACAAAGATATTTGTACCAGAATGTTTATTGCAGCCCAATTCATAATTGCTAAGTCATGGAAGATGCCCAAGTGCCAACTGACCCACGAATGGATCAATAAATTATGGTATATGTACACCATGGAATATTATGCAGCCTTAAAGAGATGGAGACTTTGCCTCTTACATGTTTACCTGGACGGAGCTGGAACATATTCTTCTCAGCAAAGCATTTCAAGAATGGAAGAAAAAGTATCCAATGTACTCAGCCTTACTATGAAACCAATTTATAGCTTTCTTATGAAAACTATAACCCAATCATATTATAGCCCAAGGAGAAGGGGAAAGGGGAGAGGGAGGGGAGGGGAGTGGGGAAGATGGGTGGAGGGAGGGTAATCAGTGGGACCACACCTACGGTGCATCTTACAAGGGTATATGTGAAATTTACTAAGTGTGGAATATAAATGTCTTAACACAATAACTAAGAAAATGCCACGAATGCTATGTTAACGAGTTTGATGAAAACATTTCAAATTGTATATAAAACCAGCACGTTGTACACCATGATAGCATTAATGTACACAGCTATGATTTAATAAATAAATAAATAAAATGTGACAACAATAAGACAGGGTAAAATTAAGACGTTGTCACGACCTCCTTATGGATGTTACAGCTTACCAATCAAAAATATTTAACAGTTTCCCTTTTCCCACATTTTTTTTTTCAGTTGATTCAGTTATGGATGTGATTTTAAAATAACTCTGTTGGATTTCATGCCATTGAAGTAGGTATTAACACTTATAACTCCAAGGTCTGTTACCTATCAAGTCTTGTGTGGTTTCAAGGGGAAGTATTCCAAAATGGCTATGTAGAAAAACAAATAACATTTTCTTTCCTTATGGAATAGCAGCAGTATCCTTTTTATGTGGCCCTTCAACTGAAGACAGTGGGTTTTGGTTACTGAAGCAAATGTTTCCTTTTGGGATGTTTACTGAACTGAAAACATTTTACTAAGAAATGTGAGCTTTATTTAGTTATCTATAGTTACTGTGGGATCAAAGGAAAAGAAACCTGATTCTCAAAGCATCCTCTTCAAACCTCAACGCTTTTACCCCAGGAAATTGAGGTCGTAAAAACATTTTCCATATCCTGTAAGGAAAGGCTTTCCCCAAGAAATTGCTGAAGGTATTTGTACACTTAACATAAATAAAGTCAAATGGTTTATTTGTGGTGCACAAATACATACAAGAACGTTCTGAAATATTTGAAGAAATAGCCCTGCTTACTGAATAAATGGGCCTTACAGAGACCCATAATTTCTGCATGAATGGAGGAGAAATTGATAGAATATAAGGAATGTACAGTTCAAAGCAGGAAAAGAAACAGAAGGGTGCATTGCAATGATCCTCAGATAGCGAAGAAATCTAAGCTCATAGGCCTTCTATAGAAGAAACATAACCAGATTTCCTTCTTATACAAACAACAATTGGAATAAATGGAAAAAGACACTAATTTATTATATGAAATGACTGAATATTATCATTACATCAATTCTCTGTAAATTAATCTACCTATATGTAATGGCTACTTGGAGGATAGAGTTTCAGCCAAATTCAGTTTAAGTTGAGTTATACAAAATAAATATAATATCTATAAATAAGAAGGGTTTGACACAAAGTCCAATCAAAGGGTCATGCTATGTCAGATTTAAAATCTAAACAACCATATTAATTATAAGTGTGACATTACACAAAATAAATAGCCTAGAGGAACAGAGCAAAACAAGATGAGCTAGAGTGAAATCCTAGTTCTACAACCTTTCAAAGAGGAGATGTTGGCAAGCGCCCCAAACTTGCTAAGCTACAGTTATAACGCTTTTTTTAAATTATAAAAATTACTTTATAGGATAGTCATGAAGATAAAATAGGATAATACAGATAAAACACAATTTAAGAATTTCTTAGTATGGCAGCTATTGTTATCACAGAATAGAGATTCCAGAGAGACTCAAGAGTTTAAAAACAGTGTCACAGCTGAACATTGTGTACTGCTGGGGAAAGAATGAGTTATGTAATAAATGAATAAAAATGTGTTTATAGAAAAAATAGATTCCTATCTTGTGTATTAAATAAAAATAAAGTCCAGTTGGATTAAAGATTTGATTGCAAAAAAATGAAGCCAAAGAAAAGACAGGTGGAAGTAATGAAATTTGTATTTTTTTACAAGCCATTGGGATTTTTAAGTTATCATAATTGTACTAGCTAAGATCTTCAACTTTACTAGGAGTGGTGGTAATGAGTACATTTATCTCATAATTGATTTGTAGGGAATGCTTTTGTTTCCTCATAAAATTGATATATTTGTCCCAATGTTATCTTCAATGATTGTGTCAATGTTCTGCCTATAGTTGATGTTCTGTAAATATTCATGGAATAAAGGAGTCTGCAATAAAATATATATATATGAAAGAAAGAAAAGACAGGTGGTCACATCTTCCTGAGTGTAAGTCCAAAGGCAGAAATCAGAAAAGGATGCCAGTGTCGACCATCCGTGGTTATCATCCTGTTTGACTGATATCCAGCTTTAAACACAGCTGATCATCTCTTTTTCCTGGATATATTTCTTCCTTTAAATTCTAGTACTCAAAACTGTTGGTTTCCCTCATTCTGAGTTCTCAAGTTCCCCTTCTTTCTAATCTCTTAAGGATAGCATCCTGTAGTATTCCAGCCTTGGTCCTCTTTTCTTATCTATCTACCATCTCACACAGTCTCCTGGATTTAAATGCTATCTATGTGCTGATTGCTTCCAAATTCATAATTTCAGCAAAGACTTCTTACTCACAAACAAGTCTTACAGATGCAACTGCCTAGTCTACGTCTCCATCTAGATGTTTAGTAGATTTGTCAAATATAATGTGCTCTAAACTGCAATTCTAATCTTGGTCCCCAAATTTTGTCCACTTGCAGCCTTCATCTTAGTTGGTGACAATTTCATACTTAGAGTCACTCAGGTGAATACCGTGGTGTGCGTGTGACCCTTTCTTCCCTTTTAGGCATTCTGTATCTAACTCATCATGAGACCAAGACAAATTTCAAAATACATTGAGAATCTTCTCATCACCCAGTAGTTACCACTCTCATGCAAACCATTTGTTGCCTGGACTACTGGAACTGCATCCTTCCTAATTTGGTCTCCTGCTTCTATTTTTGCCGCCTCACCCCACCCCACCTCACACATTCTACAGTCTAGTCACATTAAGGCAGCTCAAATGATTCTTTTAAAAATGCAAGCCAGATCTTCTTAGAGCTCTGCAAGTTTTCCTCATTTCCCTGCTCTCTCCCTCTCCCCCTTACTCACCCAGCTCCAGCCACACTGGCCACATCTCTGTCTGTTGAGCACACTTTAATATCTCAGCTAAAACTATGCAAGGTCTAGAATGCGCTTCTTCCAGATGTGAAGTTGGAGTAACATCCTCACCTCCTTTAGTCCTTTGTTTAAATCTCTCTTTCTTAAGATCATCTTCTCAACCACCCAGTTAATACTGCAGCCTCCCCTTCTTCACCACTGCCCAGACTTTGCAACTTTTGTATCCTTCAGTACCTTCTCCTTCATTTTTGCAAAGATTTTTACCGCCTTTTATGCTTTAGAATGAATTTATTATTTCCATCATCTGTACTTCCTTGTCAGCGTATATAAGCCACCTGAGGACATGACAGCTGTTTTCATTATGTTCCTGTCATGTCCTTGGATAGTGCCTGATAGGTAGCAAGACTCAGTATGTTTTCAAAGACACTCATAAATAAATTTAAACCTAAGGGATACATATGCATTAAGACAAAAAAAATTAAAATGAACTATGAAAAATAATTCCACTCTCTAGATACATACATTAAATAAATACCTTAGTAGTAGGGTTAATAATCTTAACATATAAACCATTCTTCTTATTATTGAGAAAATATATTACAATAAGAAGTGGCCAAAGAATAGGGACATTATATTAAAAAATTACAGTCATTGAACATATGAAAGATATTTTCAGTTCTACTAGTAATAAAACAAATGCGAAAAAAAATAAGAATGGCATTTCAAATGCACATCCAGTTGGCCTATGTTCTAAATTATAATAATTACAATATCCTCCCTTGGGGAGGTTTTATAATTATATTCATGTTGTACATGTATACACTTAGTGTACAGTGTATCAGCAGAAAGATTCTTTCTGAAAACAATTGACCTTCATAATAAATCAAAAGCTCTCCAATGTTCTAATCACTTTCTCATAAAATTCACTCCAAGTCAGATGAGTAAAAGAGTGATAAAAAGAAAAGAATGATAAATAAATCACAATTGTATTACAATAAAATAAAATAAATGTTTCTAATCGGAAGTGCAATTGGCTAAATTAACATACACATTTAACATATATACACGCAGGGGGAGGTTATTTCAAATCTAAAAATCTTGTCTGCAGAAGTTTTAATGACAAGATTGCTCTTTGTAGTATACAGGCAAAACAAAATTGTACTTCATTATTCCTATGATACACACACATACATAATATGCATATACATGTCTATGAATGTATATATATGTACACACACATATAAATAAGAATGGGAGTGATCTACTTAAATAATTAACACTATTTTTCCATATGTCAAAGGATTGTAAGTAATTTTTCTTTATACTTTCCTAAATTTTCTACCTACTTAAAAATCAATATAATTTTTTAATTATTAGAAAGCAAACCAATAAATCCCACTACCATAGCTTTAATTAATAATAAAGTAATAAATGTAGAATTTAGGTTTAATAATGTACATTGTTTTATCTGCCAGGCAGAACTTTCAGAAGTCTACTTGCTTAAGACACTGATGAGACTCTATAAATTACTTCTACAATATATTTTTTGAGGGGTAACTCTGCAGAATGTCTCTGGTCCTGTGGAGCATGAGCTTATAAAATACAATTACTATCATTAGCAAGGGGGTCCTTTCCTCTGTTCTCATAAAACCGGCAGTGCCTTGGAAAGCTCAAAAGACCTAATGATAGCCACCTAGTTTTCCAAACTTGCAGCCTCGGAGTCATTATTCTCTTTCCTTCTCCTAACCCATATTCTTTATCAACCTTGCCTTACACACACTCACAAGCATCTCTCAGTCCCACTGACTCTTCATTGGAATACCATCTCCCGTTTACGTCCTCCATCTTGTCTTCTCTCTTGACTGTTTGAACGGTTCAGTGCTATAACCAAATACAATAAGCTTGGTGGCTTATAAACGACCAAGATTTGTTTCTTACAGTTCTAGATGCTGGGAAGTCAAAGATGAAATTGATGGCAGCTTCAATGTCAGGTAAGGGCCAGTCTCTGCTTCATAGATGGTGGCTGGTGCCTTCTTTCTGTGTCATCCCATGGAAGAAAGGGCCACATAACTCCCTTGGGTCTGTTTTATAAGGACATTTATGCCATTCATGAGGGCTCTGCCTCGTAATACTATCACACTGGTGGATAGATTTCAACATATGAATTTTGGGGAAAGCACATTCAGGCCATAGCAACCCCCATCATTTTTTTCACCAGGAATAGGACGATTGCTGTAGCCTTCGCCTTAGTCTCTGTGTCTCTGATCTCCATACTTTTGCTGTTTCATCTCTACACCACTGAGAACCCTACCAGTCCATCCTCTACATACATTTTGGAGCAAGCTTCCTACAACAAAGTATTAATCAAATGATCCCCAATTAATTACATCCATCCTCCAGTATAAATAAACAAACAAACAAAAATATAAAACAATTTGCCTCATAATTTGGCTTGAATAGTGTCTCCCCTGGGTTCCTGGGACACGTGTATGTCCCTCTGCCCTTGCTGGAAAGTCTCCAAGGTAGGTAACCTGAGCTTACTTTGGCATGCATCCTCTCCAGCACTAGAAGATTTGACTGTTTTTATTATATTGTTTTATATATAAGAAAATAATTTGCATGGGTATGTGTATGTGTGTGTGTTTATGACAAAGAATCAGCTATGAAGCAGGAGGGAATATTTTTAAATATAATGGATTAAAATGAAATAAAAAATTATATATTGAGCTAAAATGACAAAAGCTATTATGATTTTTATTTCTTTTGTCATTTGTTAAAAGTTCGGTCAGAAAAAAATACAATTATTACAAAAATAGTTATTATACTTAATCTGAAGTGCCTTTTGTGGAAGTGTATAATCATAACTTTATCCCCACAGTTGTCATATTTATCCAGAATTTAAAAAATTTTTAAGTTAGTATAATTTATATCTGTAATTTGGGTGACTAGAACTTGACTTCTTGCCTAAGAAATTCAACATGATTTCCACATTTTGTTAGATCAAAGAATTATTAAAGAAAGGTATGGTGTTTCATAATCCTTTCTTATCCAGTATACCTGACAGCAGAGACACTGTCACATAGAAGATAGCCAGTAAGTATTTTTTAGGTTAGATGGATATTTAAAAATAATTCACAAAATAATTCTAAATTATCATAATTAACAGAAATAATTATTGTATATTCTGCTGCATATTGAAGAAAGATTTATAAACAAATGTACAAAATAAAAACGGGTGGTGCCTATGGCTCAGAGGAGTAAGGCGCCGGCCCCATATACAGGAGGTGGTGGGTTCAAACCCAGCCCCAGCCAAAAACTGCAAAAAAAAAAGAAAAAAGAAAGAAAAACAACTTTGTTGCTTCCAGATGGGAATTATCAGTGTTTGAATTGCCATTATTAAATTCTCCTTATCCTCTATTGTTTTTCAGCCCTGAATCTAACATTTATTAATACTATTAAATGAGTCTTGTATTCTTAACTGGGAAGTAATTTTATAAGAATGAGCCAATGGGATTTAATAATGTACAAGGCATTACTTCTATATAGTTTAAGTCTAGAACTAGAACTATTTTGACGACATATGAGAAAGTTGTTCAAACAATAAAGCTAAGAGATTGTTACATTTTGGCTTTTATAGTTATCATTGGTTCCAGTTGTGTGTGTGTAGGAGGGAGTGTTTAAGAACTGAGTATATAACCATTAACTGATTACATTAAATCAAGTTGGAAAAAATCATCATTAATTTTAATGTCAAACTAGCCAATCTCAGACAGGTATTCCAGTGAAAAAGGTCTGTGTTACATCACATTCAGGGCAGCAGCATATGTACATAAAATTTCCTTATATATGTGAACTTTCAAGAGAGAAAATATTGAAAGAAAAGAAAAAAAAATAGAAAATGAAAAGTTTAATGTGTTTTATGACACTACAACAAAATTTCCAAATTAAATCCACATGGAGTCAGAGAGATGTGACTACTAGTTCATTGAAAATAAGATTAAAATAATAAGATGACATTTACAGAATGGGTAACAGAGGGTCTCATAAAGGTAATGAGTTTTGAAATTTCCATCTCTTATGCCAAGGGAAGGATCCTATCATTTCCTGGCCCCAATCCCTAACATAATAAAAAAGACAAGGTTAAGTACTAAAGCGAACAAAGACTGAACTAAAAAAATAATGGTTTCAATAGATGCTGTTTTGGGTTTTTTCCCGAAAGTGTTAATAGCAGCAAAAATTCATTTAAAATAAGGCTAGTTATTTTCTAAAACGCTAAAAAGTTAACCAGGAAGAGCCTGTCCTCCTGGTTCTAAACTTGCGTTGTTATGTTCAAAGAGAATGGAATCATAGCTGAAACCCAGAGCTGGTGTTTCCCTTGGTACAATCAGATCAAAACAAAGAGACATCCAGGAATGTAATTTTTGGAATCAATATGATCGCACTAAATAATCAAAATCGCAAGGATAAGCAAAGAAAATATTTTGATTAGCTGTGCCTGCTTTGAATTGAAGAACATTTTTTGAAAGAGGTGTGACTAAGTCGTATTTGGACTTATCTTCTGGTGTAACAGACTTCTTTTTCATACACAGAGATGGGAACTCATCTATTCATATTCTATGGATAAGGCAAAAGCATCTTAGTATAATCTTCCTTGTAAGTCTCAAGTACAAAACAGTCATACCCATTGGAAGGACACCGGGGAATTTCTGAAAATGAAGCAAAAACCATCACACTTGTCCCTGAAGGGAGTGTACAGTCGCCATCTCCTAATGTCTCTTTGTTACAGGTGCTTTGACTCCACCTTTCTGTTCTTGTCGGCTCTCTGGGGCTCCACCTCTGATCTGCTCAGTCTCTGGAGCCCAAGAAAGATGTTCTAGCTATCTAATATGTGTTGGAGATTTCCCTTGACCCAAGAAGCTATAACCCCAATATATCACAGAGCATGCTATACTCCAAGCCCACCCCTTTACTCTAAAGTGTCAACCAACTGTAAATTAAAAGCAATGGTATAGGTAGGGAAACCATGGTTAATTAAATCAAAACTACTAAACCATGATTAAAAAGGAACAACAAAACAAAACCTTCTGCTGATGAACCCCTTCTTCTTATTTCTTCTTCTTCTTTGTTTTTTTTTTTTTTTGGTTTTTCTTTTCTGACAGAATAAACCTTATAATCAATTGTTACACTGTTGGCCCATTTGATCAGGGTGGATGAAATGTGAGAGATGGGAGAGGCAGAGAAGTTCTAAAAGTAATTCCCCTATCCTTGGTGAGCTTCAAATTTATGGTTGAAGCATAGTCTGGTATACAAAAATGAACTACTTCCCTTTAGCTCATTATAGTAATATTTCACATGCATCATTTTTAAACATTGATTCATTGAATATCATTTTAAAATGCCATCTACCTCAGAAGCAGCTTTTTCTAGTATTGCATTAAACACCTGTGGGTGTCTAGAAATAGATGAAGATTATAGAATCCCTGAATACAAAAATTAATTGCTCACTTGATGCCCAAAGGAGAGAGTTTATATCAGTAAAAAGATGCTGGATTGAAACTAAAGCTAACAAACGTATTTGAATGTTTACCCTTTCTGTGCCACTGATACAAGCAATCTAACTACTAAGGGAGGGAAAAAAACATAGAAAGCTAGGTTTTTCATCATCTTTTCATGTACTTTGGTGGCTCCTGAGCCTTGGTTATGCACGATAAATCCAATAAATTGGACAAGTGCAATCAAGTGCAGTGTTATGAAAGCATCATGGTTAGAAATTCTGCACCTCATCTTGATTTTGCAAAATTCAGGAAAGTAGACAGCATGACGTTTACTCTTACAAAGATGAAACTGAGAATCAGAGAGGCTCTTTGGGCCAGCAATGGAAATTTGAAAAATTTTTTTGCTCAAGAAACTCAAAACAAATTTCACGAAGAAAGACGTAAGGTGTGGTGGCATATGACCGTGCCCGCATAAAAAAAGTCAACATGAAAAAGGGCTTTTGATGCACAAATTTGGTAAGTAATTGTTCTTTTTAGAAGAAGAATAAACACATGGCAACCATTACAAAGGAAGGCGCATTAACTAGAAGTTCATTAAGTTAAAGAGAAAAAAAGGCAATCAGTATTTCTTAACAAGAAATCTAAATATTGCCTGTTTTGCTTTGTCTCTACGCTACCAATTAACGTGTAACTACTATTTGTGGTACTGCATTTCATGTACTTTATTGTGTTTTTACACAATTATGAAGACCCATTTCAGTGGAGAAAAATGTAGACTGGGAAGTTCTTTGCAATTAAATAAACAATTTTTTAAACATGTGTTTTACGTAGGTAGTTGGCAGAAAGGTGAAGCTAAACTTTTACATAAAAGATTAAGACAGGTCTACTGGGTCATGTACATTTCTTCACTGTACATTTGTCACCTCATTTCCTTGCTCTTTGGGTTTTGAGTGGTTATAAATATCCACTCTTAAATCTCTTCTCTTAGAATAATTTCTCTATATAATTATCTGATAATTATGAATTCTTGACTTCCATACAACCATCTCCAGTCCCATAAGTCATATGTTTAAGTCATAAAAAAACTCCATAAAACCTGGGAACCCAAGAAAGATCCCTCTCCTCCATGATTAGTGTGTGCTTTCCAGACGGAGGGGACGTTCCATTTATAACCCTCATTTGTTTCCTATCATTGTGGCCAAGTTTCCACTTATTACATGTCTCCTTGCCTTAATATTAACTTCCAGTTTGGAGCACTGTGAACTGTTTCTCCACCCCTAAATTAAAGCAAATGATATCCACTCCCCATTCACCACCAATTTTGCTAGGAGCCACTTCAAAGATGCCATTAAAAAAAAAAAAAAAAAGAGTATACCCTCTGTTTCCCAATTCCAAGGTCAGCCTTGTTTGCAATGAAATTGGATTTTCTCTGATTCTCTTATTTAAACATTGTCAGTTTTTTCTAGACACTTTTTCTCCTCCTCTAAAGTTAAACCTGATTGTTGTGTTGTTGTTGTTGTTGCTGGTGCTGTTATTAGGGAGGTGAGCAGAGGTGAGCAAGGGTTCTGCTTGGGACATGTGTGTTTGCAATGACATTCCAGCACCCCACACGGCTGTCTTTAATAAAGCTCCAAAAATGGGTGGTGCCTGTGGCTCAAAGGAGTAGGGCGCTGGCCCCATATGCCAGAGGTGGCCGAGTTCAAACCCAGCCATGGCCAAAAACTGCAAAAAAATAAAACTAAGTACATAAATAAAGCTCCACAACGTTTAAAGATGGTCTTAGTTACACACAGTTTGAAGAAAGCAGCGGTGTGTTTTTCTTTTCTTATGCTGTCCATTTCTTATCAAACTATATTAAAGTGGATAGCAGAAAAGGCAAAAAGGTTCTAGGACTCTTCAGCTCTTGATTTCTACAGCACATCTCTGCTCTTTGACCATTTCCTCAATAGCTCCTTTGTAGCCGTCTCTCTGGCCTCACATCCTGTTGCTTATTACACAAGCCACCGCTGCCCTCTGCTCCCAGCATTTACACTGAGACTATAAATTAAGCTCTCGGGCAATGTCACACGAAGCTGGAAGCACACTGTTGCTTTCCTCGGCCCCTGGCCTCCTTCTGTCCTCTTGCCTCCCACACATACCTA
>CAUYQV010009994.1:0-18694 GCA_963574575.1 Galagoides demidoff
CAAAAAAAAAAAAAATGGCCAGGCGTTGTGGCGGGCGCCTGTGGTCCCAGCTACTTGGGAGGCCGAGGCAGGAGACTCGCTTGAGCCCAGGAGTTGGAGGTTGCTGTGAGCTGTGATGCCATAGCACTCTACCCAGGGGGATAGCTTGAGGCTCTGTCTCAAAAAAAAAAAAAAAGAAAATCAACAAGGATATTGAAAAACTGAGTACCACCTTCAACCAACAGATCTAACTGACATTTACAGAACATTTTACCAACAGCAGAACATTCTTTTCAAGAGCACATGGAACCTTCACCAAGACAAATCATCTCCTCAGAAAGTGAATCCAAACAAATGTAAAAGAACCAAAGCCACAGGGTATATTCTCTGACCAAAACTAGAAATTAACAACAAAAAGATAACAGTAAGATTTCCAAACATTTGTAAATTAAACAACACACATAAATATATCATGAGTTAAACGAAGTCTGAAGGGAAATCTTAAAGATATATAAGACTGAATGAAACTAAAAATACATCATATCAAAATATACTGGATGCTGCTAAACCACAGAGCTGAGAGGGAAATTTGCAGGACTAAATATTTACATGAGAAAAAAAGAAAACTCTCAAACAAATAATCTAAGTGCTCATCCCACTTAGAAAAACAATATCAAAATATACCCAAGACAAACAGAAGGAAGGAAACAATAATAATAAAAAGAAGAAAAGAAATCAATGAAATTGAAAATTGAAAAACCGGCTCGGCACCTGTGGCTCAAGTGGCTAAGGCGCCAGCCACATACGCCTAAGGTGGTGGGTTCAAATCCAGCCTGGGCCCGCCAAACAACAATAATGGCTGCAACCAAAAAAAAATAGCCAGGCATTGTGGTGGGCGCCTGTGGTTCCAGCAACTTGGGAGGCGGAGGCAGGAGACTCTCTTGAGCCCAGGAGTTGGAGGTTGCTGTGAGCTATGCCATGGCATTCTACCCAGGGGGAAGGGTTGAGGCTCTGTCTCAAAAAAAAAAAAAATAGAAAAAGAAAATTAAAAAACCATATATAAAATGAAGTAAACAAAAAACTAATTCTTTGAAAAAAATCAATAAAATTGATAAATTTCTGGAAAAATTGACATAGAAAAGACACAATTTACCAACATTAGGAATAAAAAAGGATAATAAGGGAATACCATGCACAGATAAAATGTGCTAACTTAAATGATATAGACTGGTTTCTCAAAAAGCACAAACTATTACAACTTATCTAATATGAAACATAATTTGAATAGCTCTACAAGTATTAAAGAAATTAAAATTAAAGTTTAAAAACTCCTAAAAGAGGGCAATGCCTGTAGCTCAGCAGGTATGGTGCCAGTCACATACACCAAGACTGGTGGGTTTGAACCTGGCCCCAGCCAGCTAAAACAACAATGACAACTAAAACGAAAAAAAAAAGCTGGTCATTGTGGTGGGTGCCTGTAGTCCCATCTACTTGGGAGGCTGAGGCCAGAGAATCACTTAAGCCCCGAGAGTTTGAGGTTGCTGTGAGCTATGATGGCACCACACTCTACCCAGGGAGACAAAGTGAGACTCTGTCTCAAAAATAAAATAAAATAAAATGAAACAAAAAAACTAATCTCAAATATATGACTCCATTTATATATCATGCTTTTTTTTTTTTTTGAGACAGGGCCTAAAGCTATCCCCCTGGGTAGAGTGCCGTGGCATCACAGCTCACAGCAGCCTCCAACTCCTAGGCTCAAGCGAGTCTCCTGCCTCAGCCTCCCAAGTAGCTGGGACCACAGGTGCCCGCTACAACGCCCAGCTATTTTTTGGTTGCAGCCGTCATTGTATTGGTGGGCCCAGGCTGGATTCAAACCTGCCACCTTAGGTGTATGTAGCTGGCATCTTAGCCACTTGAGCAACAGGCACCAAGACTATATATAATTCTTGATGATAAAACTGTAAAGATGGAAAACAGATTAATGGTTATCAAAGTTTAGGGACCGAGGAGGAGAGATGATTATGATTGTACAGGACTGGTAGGATCTATGTGGCTAGAGAAAAGTTCTATATCTATTTTGATGGGGGTTACACAAATACATGCACATGTTAAAAATGCACAGAATTTTGGGACAACTTGATATACACCTGCAAAAGAATAAAGTTGGATTCCTATCTCACACCATATACAAAAATTAATTCAAAATGGACAAAAGACTCATGTGTAAGAGATTAAATTATAAAACTCTTAGAAAGAAGAAGCATAAATCTTCATGAATGTGAATTAGGCAGTGGTTTTGTAGATATAAGACCAAAATGACAAGTAACAAAAGAGAAATGTGTAAATTAGACTTTGCCAAAATTAAAAATGTTTGTGTTGCAAAAAATACCATCAAGAAAGTGAAAATACAACCTACATAATATGAGAAAATTTTTGTAAATCATATATCAAATAAGGTACTTGAGTCCAGAATATATAAATACCTCCTAAAATTCAACAATAAAAACATTACTAAATTTTGAGCAGCGCCTGTGGCTCAAAGGATTAGGGTGCTGGCCCCATATGCCGGAGGTGGTGAGTTCAAACCCAGCCCCGGCCAAAAACTGCAAAAAAAAAAAAAAAATTACTAAATTTTAAAATGAATAAAAGATTGGAATAGATTTCCAATTCTCCAAAAAAGACATACAAGTGATGGCTGGGCGCGGTGGCTCACTCCTATAATCCTACACTCTGGGAGGCCGAGGCAGGTGGATTGCCTGAGCTCACATGTTCAAGACCAGCCTGAGCAAGAGTGAGACCCCCCCTCCTCTAAAAATAGCCAGGCATAGTGGCAGGTGCCAGTAGTCTCAGCTACTCTGAGGCAAGAGAATCACTTGTGCACAAGAATTTGAGGTTGCTGTGAGCTATGATGCCACAGCACTCTACCAAGGGTGACAAATTAAGACTCTGTCTCAAAAAAATTAAATAAAAGATATACAAGTGGCCAATAAGCACATGAAAAGATACCCAACATCATTAGAAATTAGGGAGATTCAAATAAAAACCATAATGAAATACAACATCATGCTTATTAGGACAGATAATAAAAAATAATGAGGATGTGGTAAAATTGGAACCTTCATACATTGCTGATGGGATTGTAAATTGATACAGCTGCTTTGAAAATCTATCTGGCAATTTCTCAGAAGGTTATCATATGAGCTAGCAATTCCACTCCTAGGCATATGATCAAGATAAATGAAAATATGTACCCACACAAAAACTTACACATGGATGTTCATCATAGTATTATTCCTAATAGCCAAAAAATGAAATCAGACCAAAGGCCCTTCAACAGATGAATGGATAAACAAAATGTGGTATATTCATGCAATGGAATATTATTCAGCAATAAAAAAGGACTGAATCTGCAAAACACTACGCTAGGTGAAAGAAGCCTGTCATAAAAGACTACACAATGTATAATTTCCATTCACATGAAATGCTGAGAACAGGCAATCTATTAGACATAGAAAGTGAATGCCTAGGGCAGGGAATGGGGAAAAAAGCTGGTGACTATCAATTGGTACCGGGCTTTGGGGAGAGAGTAATAAAAATGTTCTCAAATTCATTGTAGTGATAGATGCATAACTCTTTATTAAAAGCTATTGAGGTTCGGCACTTGTAGCACAGTGGTTAGGTCACTGGCCACATACACTGGGGCTGGCGGGTTCAAACCCAGCCCAGGCCTGCTAAACAACAAAGACAAATGCAAAAAAAAAAAATAGCTGGGCACTGTGGTGGGTGCCTGTAGTCCCAGGTACTTGGGAGGCTGAAGCAAAAGAGAGACTTAAGCCCAAGAGTTTGAGGTTGCTGTGAGCTATAATGCCACAGCACTCTACCAAGGGCAACATGGTGAGACCCTGCCTCAAAAAATAAATAATTAAATAAATGCTTTTGAAAATGCACATTTTATATGGGAGAATTGTATGATATGGGAATTATGTCTCAATAAGGCTGTTATTGTGAAAATCTATAGAACTATACATATAAATGAGTGCATGTAAAACTGGTAAAATACGTATACAGTCTTATGTATTTTATCAAATGCTTATTTCATAGGTCTCATATTGTACTATAGCTATGCAAGTGATTATCATTAGGGGAAACTGAGTGAAAGATACATAGGACCTCCTTGCACTATTTTTAACAATTTTCTATAAACCTCTAACTATTTCAAAATAAAAAGTTAAAAAAAGCTAAAACAAAGAATTCTAAATATAAATGTTTATAGCAGCTCTATTCATAACTGCCAAACATCGAAAACAATCCAAACGTCCTTCAAAAAATAGGAAAAAACAAAACAAACTGTGGTACATCCATACAATGGAATATTATTTGGCAATAAAATAAGCAATTATTTACACGCACAACAAATTAGATGAATTTCAAAAGGCATTATACTGAATGGAAAAAGCCAACATCTAAAGGATATATACTGCATGATGCCTTTTATATAACAGTCTCAAAATGACAACACTTTAAAGACAGAGAACAGGCTCGGCACCTGTGGCTCAAGTGGCTAAGGCACCAGCCACATACACCTAAGGTGGCAGGTTTGAATTCAGCCTGGGCCCACCAAACAACAATGATGGCTGCAACCAAGAAAAAAAAAATGGCCAGGCGTTGTGGTGGGCACCTATGGTCCCAACTACTTGGGAGGTGGAGAAAGGAGACTCACTTGAGCCCAGGAGTTGGAGGTTGCTGTGAGCTGTGATGTCACAGCGCCCTACCCAGGGGGATAGCTTGAGGCTGTCTCAAAAAAAAAAAAAAAAACTATTTAGGAATAGGAATAGTGGAGTTTCCTGGAGTCATGAAACTGCTCTACATATTGATTATTGTGGTAGATACATGAATCTACATGTGTTAAAATTATACAAAGATGTGTTTTTAAAAAGTGAACTTTAATGTATTTTTATTTTATTTTATTTTTTCGGAGACATAGTCTCACTTTGTCACCCTTGGTAGAGTGCTGCGGTGTCATAGCTCACAGCAACCTTAAACTGTTGGGCTCAAGCAATCCTCTTACCTCAGCCTCCTGAGTAGCTGGGACTACAGGGGCCCACCACAACACCCGGCTATATTTATTTATTTATTTATTTATTTTCTCTCTTTTATTGTATTAAGTGATATTATACATAGATCATGAATACATTTATGCCTTTGTGGGATTCAATGTGTTGATTATTTGTACAAATTACAGTGCTTATATCCTACTAATTAACATAGTTTTCGCTTCATTTACTTAATCATAGTGTTAAGACATTTGTGTTCAATACTTGATAGATTTGACTTGTACCCTTGCAATATGCTCCATAGGTGTAGTCCCACCATAGGTGTAGTCCCTCCCTCTACTGAACCACCCCCACCCTTCCCAACCCTCACCCCTGCTCTCCTTCATCCTGGGCTATAGTTGTGATTCATCTCTCATATGAAATTGTGAGTGATTATTAATTGGTTTTATAGTACTACTGAGTACACTGGATTTTTTTTTCCATTCCTGAGATACTTTACTGAGAAGAATATTTTCTAGCTCCATCCATGTAAACATAAGAGAGGTAAAGTCTCCATCTTTTTTAATGCTGCATAATATTCCATGGTATACATACACCATAATTTGTTAATCCATTCATGGGTCGATTGGCACTTGGGCTTCTTCCAAGACTTGGAAATTATGAATTGAGCTGCAATAGAGCCTCACTATGTCACCCTTGGTAGAGTGCTATGGCGTCACAGCTCACAGCAACCTCAAACTCTTGGGCTTGAGTGATCCTCTTGCCTCAGCTTCCCAAGTAGCTGGGACTACAGGCACCCACCACAACACCTGGCTATTTTTTTCTTTTGAGACAGAGCCTCAAGCTGTCACCCTGGGCAGAGTGCTGTGGCATCACAGCTCATAGCAACCTCCAATTCCTGGGCTCAAGAGAGTTTCCTGCCTCTGCCTCCTAAGTAGCTGGGACTACAGGTGCCTGCCACAATGCCTGGCTATTTTTTGGTTGCAGCCATTATTGCTGTTTGGCAGGCCCAGGCTGGATTTGAACCTACCAGCTCAGGTGTATGTGGCTGGCGCCTTAGTCAGTTGAGCCACATGCACCGAGCCTTTTATGTTGTTGTTGGAGTTGTCATTGTTGTTTAGCTGGTCTGTGCTGGCTCAGGCTGGAACCCTCCAGCCTTGGTATATGTGTTCGGCACCCTACTCATTGAGCTACAGGAGCCAAGCTAATGCCTGGTTATTTTTAGAGACAGGGTCTGACTCAGGCTCAGGCTGGTCTTGAACTCCTGAGCTCAGGCAATCCACCCACTTCGGCCTCCCAAAGTGCTAGGTTTACAGGCGTGAGCCACCGAGTCTGGCCCTGTATAATAATTTTAAAAAGAAAACTTAAAGGGATGGAGGGGGAGAAAGATTAAGAAGATTAAGAGGGATATTAAAATATCAAGTTTTTGAAATGAGCAATATTGTAAGTACAGCAGTCCCCAGACTTTTTGGCATCAGGGATCCATTTCATGGAAGATAATATTTCCATGGCCTGGGGTAGAGGGCATTAGATTTTCATAAGGAGTGTGCAACCTAGATCCCTCACATGTAGTTTACAGTAGGGTTTCTGCTCCAATGAGAATCTAATGCCACCCCCTGATCTGACAAGAGACGAAGCTCAGGCAGTAATTTAAGTGATGGAAAGTGGCTGTAAATACAGATGAAGCTTTGCTTGCTCACCTGCCATTGATCTCCTGCTGTGCAACTGGATCCCTAACAGGCCATGGACTAGGCTATGGACTAGTCCATGGCTAGCGGTTAGAGACTGCAGCTATAGTGTGTAAGAGAGTAACATCAGCCAAATGACAAAGTAGGTAGCTCTAAACTCCCACCCCTCCACAGAAACATTGAAAAATAAGCAGAAACAGAACCAACTTTGTCAGAACTTCAAAAAAAGTCACAGACTTACAGTAACCAAGTAAACACTGAAACATCTACCACCACCACCAACAACAAAAGGCAGGAGAGCTTTGTGGTTATTTTTATTCATCCTTTCCCTAATCCTTCCTTGGTTTTGTGGTGCTTTTTTTTTTTTTTTTTTTTTTGTAGAGACAGAGTCTTGTTTTATCGCCCTCAGTAGAGTGCCATGGTGTCACACAGATACAGCAACCTTCAACTCCTGGGCTTATGTGATTCTCTTGCCTCAGCTTCCCAAGTAGCTGGGACTACAGGTGCCTGCCATAATGCCTGGCTATTTTTTTGTTGTAGTTCGGCCAGGGCCGGGTTTGATCTTGCCACCCTCGGTATATGGGGCTGGCGCCCTACCCACTGACCCATAGGCACTGCCCTTTAGTGGTGGCTCTGAAGATAGGAGCCTGCAGCCTCAGTGTAGGACCCTAGTTCCTGGGTGCAGAGAGAGAGAACAGACCTTATTCACAAAGTAAGGTATAAATCTGTTGTAAACCATCTGGGGGCTAGCTGAGCGATCAGTGCAAGGTCTTTGTCTGTTTCAATTAACCTGGAACTCATTTAGGATGGAAAAGTGAGGGGCACTGCTTGAAAATATTGTAAGGAAACAAACCAAAAAACAAACAAACAAACAAAAACTGCAGCTGCCTGGGGCAAAGATTATGATTGAGTCATGCAACATACTCCCTAAAGGCTGAGATAAAAATTTGGGGGGAGTTTCTTTAGGAAATTAGGACATAAGTACCTGTGTATACTTGGGAACTTAGAAAGCTACATACATACCCTAGGTGAGATGTATGCTCAGAAAAAGACTGAAAAGACCCTAAGCTTTTGTCTCTGGATGACCTCTAGGTTCAGTGAAAGCAGAAAGTGAGGGCTAATAAAGTTGGAAACAGCTTGGATAAGGTTTGAAGCAGCCCCCCAGCACTGAGCCCATCTGCAAAGACTGGTATATATGGGTTTTTGTTCTTTTGTTTTAGTTCCTGGTGTTCAATAAAATCCCTATCAAGGCTCGGTGCCTGTGGCTCAATTGGCTAAGGCGCCAGCCACGTACACCTAATGTGGCATATTCAAATCCCTAGCCTCGGCCGCCAAACAACAATGATGGCTGCAACCAAAAAAAAAAAAAAATGGCCGAGCGTTGTGGCGGGCGCCTGTGCTCCCAGCTACTTGGGAGGTGGAGGCAGGAGACTCACTTGAGCCCGGGAGTTGGAGGTTGCTATGAGCTGTGATGCCATGGCGCTCTACCTATCCAGGGGGATAACTTGAGGCTTCGTCTCAAAAAAAAAAAAAAAAAAGAAAATCCCTATCAAAACATTACTTTAATACAAGCTAAAAGAACAGAGACTTCAGTGATAACACACAATAAAGAATACACTAATACCAATTTACAATCGCTAAAATGTGGAAACAGCCTAAATGTCCTTCAACCCAGCAATGGATTGGTAAGCTGTGGTATACGTATACCATGGAATATTATTCAGCCATCAAAAACAATGGCGATTTTATAGCATTTTTACTAACCTGGATGGAGGTGGAACACATTATTCTTAGTGAAGCACCACAGGAAAAAAGGAGAAAGAATCCTATGCATTCAAGTTTGATATAAAGACAATTAATGAAAATTAATGACACAGTGGGGCATGGGACAAGGCGATACCAGACAGATAAGGAGGGAAGGGGTGTGGGCAAGGAAAAAAGATTAGAAAGAAATTAGTGACTAATTCTTATATAAATTATATTAAATTTGGACCAAAGTACATTACTTAAACATTAATTTTTAATTCAACATGTTAATGTGTTGTTTATCATTTTGGATCCTCATTTATAAGTGAAATATGTTTGTAATTTCCCCCTTATAATAATATATTTTCTCCAATTTTAATATCAGGTGTATCCAGATTAAGTAGAATGATTTTGAAGTATTTCTTTTTCTATTGTCTATAAGATTTGACATGATCTGTTTTTATGAAATGATCTGTTACTTACATTTATAAATATTAGCTGTCTATTTTTTTGAGACTTTGGAAAAAAATAAGAGGAAGAAGTTAACTAATCAAAATATTCCATAATAGACATACTGCTGACAATGTGATTGTTACTTTCTTTGCATTATTACTGTTATTATTGCTTAATATTTTGTTGCATCAATCGTCTGATTTGTTTTCTGAATGTATTTATCTTCATTCGTTCTTTATTAGGTTTTTGTTCTCAGTCCTTATGTTAAATATTATTATTGTCATTAAATTTAGCCTTTTTAATTCTGTAAAGGCAAAAGTGGAAACCTAATATACACATGTGTAAGACAAATTAATTAAAAAATTTAAAAAAAGAATACACTAACAGTTTTTGGAAAAAATAGTTTGGAAGAATTACTAACAAACAGATGACTATAACCCTTGACAATCAAATAGAAAACATCCTGATGTAAGGGGAGAATGTGATGTCTAGAGTTATCACATTATAATATTTAAAGGTCCAATTTTCAACAAAAAAAACCCACCAGGTAAACAAAGAAACAGACAGTATGATCCATTCATAGGAAAAAAATAAACTGAAAGAAACCATCGCTGAAATAGCCTAGATATTGGACTTAATGGACAAAGAATTTAAATGAAGTATCTTAGACTTTTTTTTTTCCAGAGACAGGGTCCTGCTCTGTTGCCTAGGCTAGAGTGTAGTGGCATTATCATAGTTTACTATAACCTCAAACTTCTGGGCTTAAGTGCTCCTCCTGTCTCAACTTCCCAAGTAGCTAGGACTATAGGCATGTACCACCATGCCCAGTTAATTTTTCTATTTTTTGTGCAGACAAGGTCTCTCGCTAGTCTCAAACTCCTGGCCTCAAGAAATCTTCTTGCCTCAGCCTCCCCAAGTGCTAGGATTACAGCAAGTGCTACCATAGCCAAATCAATTTCTTTTTTTTTTATTGAATGATAACTATGTACATTAATGCATTTCTGGGGTACAGTGTGGGGTTTTCACACACAATCCGAAACACTTCCATCAAACTGGTTAACATAGCCTTCATGTCATTTTCTTAGTTATTATTTTAAAAGTTCACATTCTACTCTTAGAAAGATTCACTTGTACCCTTGTAAGATAAACCTCAGAAGTGATCCCTCCAATCCTCCTCCCTCCGCTAATTCTTTTTTTAATGGCCCACCTTTCCATAGATATTTAAGAAAATTATTTACCCACTTAATTGACAAAAATTGTACATATTTATGGTGCATAACATGATGTTTTGAAATATTTATACATTTTGGAACAGCTAAATCAAACCAATTAATGGATGTTTTGGCTTACATATTTATCACTTACTTATGGCAAAAACATAGCCTACTCTTTGACCAATTTTCAAGTATAACAAAACATTGTTATCAGCTATAATTACTTTTAAAGTGGATTTTACCATTTAAACTAAAGAATAATTTCATTGTGTTCAATCTCTTCTATAAATATACCCAAATTATGCTATCATACTTTGTAATGTTTAATTATTATGAAGTTTCTCCAAGAGTTTTTGAAGGGGCTTATTTTGCCAAAGAGTATTTACTTACAAACATATTTGGGACAATAAAGAAGGTTTGAAGAAGAAAAGTTCTTCAGAGGTGACATAATTCAGCAGTTGCCAACATTTTCTTCATTGGGACAAACACCGAAAATGGTCATGGTCATATTTCAAAGAGTCTCATTAGTGTACTCTGTTTTGAGAAACTTCAAGGAGTTTCACAAGGAAGTTCTGTAAACTTTTGCATGTAGTTCTATAGACTTTTTTTTTTCATTTTACTCCAATTAGCTGTATTTTTCCTTTTAGAAAGATATACATAGATAAAATTACTTAGAAATGTTGTTAAAAAAAGTATAATTTGTGAGACTATATTAATTCATAATCACCAAACTATTTTTATTTTTTTTGAGACAAAGTCTCACTATGTCACCCTTAGTAGAGTGCCGTGGCGTCACAGGTCACAGCAACCTCCAACTCTTGGGCTTAAGCTATTCTCTTGCCTCAGCCTTCCAAGTAGCAGGGACTACAGGCACCTGCCATAATGCCCAGCTATTTTTTGTTGCAGTTTTTTAGCTGTTATTTAGCTGTCCCAGGTCAGATTCAAACCTGCCACCCTTGCTGTGTGTGGCTGGTGCTGTAACCACTGTGCTACAGGTGCTGAGCCATAATCACCCAATTATTAAGGCTACATGAAAGCTGCTATATGAAGTAAAGCAGGTTATGTATTCTGATCAATTCTATTTGTGTTGACTGAAACTCTACTTCATTTAGTCCACCTCAAAAGCAAGTGGGACAGTCTTAGAATAACTGCACATTTGTAAGAGAAACTTACTTGTCAATCTCAGTCATTTAACTGTCTTTAGATTGGACCACTTATGACACCTTGCCTACCTGCGTAAGACATGACAATATGTCAGGACATTGGTTTTACGAACTGTTGAACTAGTTTACCTTTGCCTGTTTACAGAAGGTAAAGCTGAAACCCTCATAATAAAATTGGGAAGGAAATGGGTATAATGAGAACATTCTATGTCCTAGCTGTTTTCTGTACTTTCTTCCAAATTTTCACAGCTTTGTGAGGGAGATGTTAATTTTCCTATTGTGCAGAGGAACTAATGGATTTTCAGAGAGTTTAACAGCTTACTTAATAACATACAGCAAATAATTCACCCAGCAGGGATCCAACACTGGTCTAAATCTTTTATTACTCTGCTGTGCTTACAGATAAAACTCATAATTTTATTTCAGTTGTGTGCTATAAACCACATTAAATTTTCTCCTTTAAGAAAAGTTACAAAAAGACAAATATATGCCCTATTTTGGTATATCCAGGATGTACTCTCATAATTTGTTACATAATTCGTTGATTATCTTTAGGTCAAAATATTGCCTTCCCTGTGTATCTGGGTCAACTATTGACAAAAAAATACTTGTGTTGACCAAAACCAGTCAGAAATGTTCTAGCATGAAACCATATGGGCTGAATCACTGAAAATGATTGATCACATCTCCAAACACACCTAATTGACAATTTGTTTCTTTCCTAATAGTTGAACTAAATTGTTATTTTGGTATTATGCTATATTGGTTTTAATTTAGTATTTGAAAAAGTAATTGTTAAGATAATTTTAAATTATCATTAAACATTGCATAATGTTTAAGTGAAATAAAAAAGGCCTTACCTACATTGATACAATTCATCAGACAATTACTACTCAATAGTACACATTATTTTGCATATATGAACAGCTTTTAACATAAACATGAATTATAACTGCACTGATAATAGATTTCTTTCCTCTCTCATGTCAACATATAAACGGCCATTAGCCAATTTATTTTGGAAGATGGATGGCCAGCTATGAAATTTCTAGTTCAACATTTTGTTCAATTATGTTGCTTTTTACGATAATAAGAGTTGTGGTCAAAGGTGTCAAAATAATTTTAACTCTGCTTATTTCATTTATAAACTTTCCTTTGTGCTATTAGCATCCAAATTTTATTACCACAAATGGCTGTATCATATTATTTTATAAAGGGTTGATTTTTTTTTTTAAAATCTGGGAGTCTGAATTTGCCTACTTAGGAGGTTTTACTGTCTGAATCTATCATTTTTTTCTCATAATATGTTACACTTATCAATCTAATTTAATCTCAGCTACTCATCTATCTGTAAATAATAGTTGATTTGATAGAATGATTCAATTATTACTTGTTAAAATTTGCTTTAGAACACTTCGTGAGTTTGAAATTTAAAAAGCTAATGCTTATCTCAATACAGAGTGGAGCAGAAGTTACAATTTAATATAAAATTCAAATTTTCCTTAGGAATTATGTCAATACTGTTGAGTTAGCACATACACCTGCCTCCTCTGCCCAACGTACTCAGAGAAATAGCAGCTTGAAGCAGCATTTGGATTTATTGTGACTTAGCCCCAGATTTTCCTTTCCAATGTTAAAATAAAGGGACTATTCTGTGGACCAATCAGATTGTCTACCTGTAGTTTTAAGTTGTAAGAAACCCTTCTGCTATCTTAATTTTTAAGGTAAAATTTGATGGGTGCAAATTTGGGTGTCATATACAACACTGGGTGAAGTTTTGTGCATTTTTAATAATTTATATCTATGGCGTGATGGCTCAGGCCTGTAATCCTAGCACTTTAGGAGGCCAAGGTGGATAGACTGCCTGAGCTCAGGAGCTTGAGACCAGCTTGAGCAAAAGTGAGATCCCCATCTCAAAAAAAACCAGAAAGAAATAGCGGGGCATCATGGCAGGCACCTGTGGTACTTGGGAGGCTGAGACAGGAGGATCTAAGTAGTCCAAGAGTTTGAGGTTGCTGTGAGCTATGATGTAACCGCACTCTACTGAGGGTGACAAAGTAAGACTGTCTCACACACACACACAAAAATTAAATCTAGCCAAACTGAACTTAGTAGAGCTTTGGCGCTTTATTTCTGAATCCTCACATTGTATAGATGGAGAATTTACAACTGTATTGGAAATTAATGGCTAGAAAAAAAAAAGAAAATGAATGATTCATTGGATTCCACACACTATGATTTTAAGCCCAAACAAGAAATCTACTTTGATTCATTAAATCACTCTACTTGTTACTATCTTGATTTCTGCTCAGCTATATAGTTCACAGAACAAGAGAAAGAATGTTCATTGATTACTTTTTCTATTTTTTTCCAGATGGATGGCCATATCTCTTTTATTCTTTTATTCTAGTTTTAGGCTAAATCTACCAATTAAAGGGTAATAAATTCAAGACCAAAGGCAATGTTCATATTTCCCAACCAGAAAATCAATAGATGAAAAAAAAAACATCCTCTTAACATTAAAGCTACATTTTATGTATAGAACTAAAATTATTTGGTTAAATTTACATGAAAAAAGCTGGGGTTCCATTTGAAAGCATTTCCTTTCAGCTGCAGACGATGAGACTTTAAGTGGTGGAAGTATATAAAAAACTCAATCAAAGCAGCTAAATGCAAAGAGACAGCCATATTGTTGAAGCCTGAAATTTGAAGTCTTAGAAACATTAGCGTACTTTGCCAGAACTATAGCCTAAATTTATTCACGCAACAAACATTTAACGAACATTCAATATAGATGTGCCATCAAATTAGAAAGGGTGTGTTCTCTTAAAAATTTACAGTCATTATAGTAGTTGCATAGATTAAAATAAGAGTTAGAAAGTGGTGTGATATGGGGTATATTAGATTTTTTTCATACACTACTCCACATGAAGCCACAGACAAGAGGCATCTCAGGCAGTGTAGGGATCAGAGAAAGGTTTCATGTGAGGTGAAGGTTGTGGCATTTTCAAGGCTATACACGTTTACCTGGTTGAACACAATAGAAAAAGGGCTTGTACACTCAATGAATTAATGAAGGGAATCCATGGATGAGCTGCTTATAACTCTGTACTCAAAAGCCTCCACTGTGGAGCCTCTTTAATAGCTGCGGGCACTCTGTGGACAGTCTCACCAGCTGGACTGTCATCTGATGTTTGACTTTCTCTTGGTCACATAGAAACCAGTGATTGTAAGGCCATGGTTTTATTGCATCATTTTAATTTAGTTGGTTAAATATTACCTCTGTTTTTATATTGCCATTGCTTCTACAGCACGTTAAACCTATTCTCGTATTTGACCATTTCCCATATTCCTTGTGGCAAATAGAGGTTCTAGGCCATGCAAAATGGACATCGTATTCTCAGACAAGATATTTAAAATAAAAATACATTCTAATATGCCCCAAGCATTTCAATGGATTTGAATGTTTTAAACACCTTAAAATAATTATTACACAGTGCACCTTATTTTCTTAAAGATTTTGATGCGAAATTATTCCTTGTCTGTCTTAGTTCATTTGTGCTGCTACAACAAGATACTTGAGACTGAGTTATTTATAAAGAACAGAAATTTATTCCCTCATGGGTCTGAAAACCACGAAGGCTAAGATCAAGGTGTCTGCAGGTTTGATGTATGGCGAGGGCCTGAATCTGTCTCTAAGATGGTGCTTTAAACACAATGTCCTCACATGGTGAGAGAAGGGAAAAGAGAGAATGTACCCCCTCGAGCTCTTTTTACAAGGGTCCTAATCCCATCTGTGAGGCCTCTGCTTTTATAAATTACTAACTTCTTAAAGTCACTTCCTCTTAATTGGTGATTAAGTTTTATTGTATGATTTTGGGAGACATATTCAGACCATAGCACTACCTTTAGTTATTAAAAAAATATTTCCTCTCACTCTTATAAAAAAAGTCTGCTTGAGGCTCATTATCTGCTGCGTTTCACTTTTCTTTACTCCTGTTTCAAACACACATTCTATAATCTCTACAGCTCCTGCCAAAATTTGACTAAGTCTTGAGAATTCCTTGCTATGTTCTTGTTGTGTGATATAAAAACAATTGTCTTCTACTTTGTTTCTTTCTTCTTCCTATTTTTCTTCTCTTTTACCTCCTCCCCTTTCTTCTCTCTTTTATTTATTTGTAAGTTTGCCACTGTTTTTATGCTTCTCTTCCTTTCATCATCTCCTCTTCATTTTCTCATATTTTTCTCTCTGTTTCTTCCTTTCTGTATAGGGCATAATGTCTTATAAATGGCACAGAGATGTTAAAGACTGGATTATTGCCTTTAACACCTGTTCTTAAATGGTAGGATTTTTTTTCTTTACCAATAGCTTTCCTAGGAGTTAAAAAAAAATTAAGTCAAAACAAAATTTCTAACACTTCTACTGAGATCATAAATACTGTAAACAATATTGCTTTGAATAATACTAAAAACTTTCTCGAGAAACAAAATCATTTCTATTCATTTTTATATTTTCTCTACATATGCAAATGGTTTAAATTCATGTTAAAAACCTGTGTTTAGTTACTAATACTTTCTTTGACATCCTTTGAACTGCTTAAAATCATAACTAGGTAGGACTGCCCAGGTCACCATGGCAACTGTGACATGGCTAGTTACCTTCACTGGTACATGCTGTGTGAGCCTCCAAATGTCCTCCAAGGACCCTAAAACTGTAGATCTGATATTTGGGCTTTGGGATACTACATTTATTAAATGGCTACCCCAAAGCATACTTTCAATGTAAAAAATACCAATTCTTTCATTTTCCAGATTATTAAAACTGCCACTGATGCCAAGAGACTATAGCTCAGAGCTGGCAGAACCAATAAGGATGATGCTGAGCCAGAGGCCTAAAGAAAGACCCAGTTAGAAGCATCTGCAGCTTTACATAAACTGCTTAATCTCATTATTTTTGGAGGCCACAAAGACCAAAATCTCCAAAAATACCATAAAAAAAATGTTAACTCTAAATTAAACCTGTTGCTAGAGTAGTTTCCAGAAAGGCAGAATCAAATCATAAAGTGATCCACCTCCCACCAAAGTCTTCTTAGGGCTCTAAGACGTATGTGATGGGTAAAGACAAATATTGGCCTTAGGAGAAACTCACAGTCATTCATCCCTTGAAATCAGCTGCTGGTCTAAAAGGCCACACATGAAAACCACACATGAGCAATACTGCTGAGTTATTGGCCACAACAAGTAGGGCAAATATGGACATCTTACTTTCAGGTAAGGAAGGATTCAATGAATTAAGTGGTTTAGTTCAGGAGACTCACCAAAGACATTGAGATGACCGGAAAGAGCTAGAAGGCAATGCAACGTTTCTCAAGTGAAGGAGGAGAAGGTGCAGGGTGACGCTGAGTCCAGTGCTCGACTCATAAACCCAATTCCCAGATGATCCTCTGTCAGTGCCACCGAGAAAAGGAATGAACCAGTGAAGCCTCTGAAGCCCCTAACAAAGTTCAAAAGCCGTAGGACCAGGTTAGTAAAATGCACCAAGTGTTGGTTTCAAAGAGAGGACTGAAAAGTTTGGTTACAAAAGTGTAGATGATGTTGTCTGGGTATGCTTTAGTTGTTTCTTTAGAAAAATCAGTCCTTCTGTGTACCAGTTTAAACATCAATATTTTCATCCTTCACAACAGAAACCTTTAACTCAACACCAGTCAATCTCCATTCCCCCTTCGCCAACTTCTAGCAATGATTTTCCCTTTGAATTTGCCTATTCTGAACGTCTCATGTAAATGGAATCGTACAAAAAGATCGAATGTCTAACTTCACTAGAAGTTAAGATGAAGGGTTTTTGTTAAGTCTGCTTTCTATTTTGCCCTTTCATATAAAAGAGCCACATAGGAGTGTTATAATACATATGCTATTACTTAGAAATCCTTTATTTCTATTTTCTAATTTAACAGGTTGTCAAGAGCTGCGAAGGGTCTAAGATTTTTTTTTTTTTGAGACAGAGTCTCACTTTATTACCCTTGGTAGAGTGCCATGGCATCAGAGCTCACAGCAACCTCCAACTCCTGGGCTTAGCTGATTCTCTTGCCTGGGCTTAGCTGATTCTCTTGCCTCAACCTCCTGGGTAGCTGGGACTACAGGAACCCTGCACAATGCCTGGCTATTTTCTGTTGCAGTTTGGCCAGGGCTGGGTTTGAACTGGCCATCCTCAGTATATGGGGCCCATGCCCTACACCCTGAGCCACAGGCACTGCCCGGGGTCTAAGATTTTACCCTGTTTAGAAGTTAGTCTGTTGCAGTATTGTGGATGTTTTCATAAGATGCAAGACTGGAAAGAATAGTATATTGCCCCCAGAAATAGCAATGGGCAGAGTATTCAGCAGTATTGTATGTCAGAATAATTTCTGTAATCAAATTGGTCAATATAGGAATCGCTACTCTTATCAGAATTTTATAAGAAGAAAAGTTTCAGTGGATATTATTGATGATCAACTTCTTGAAAAGACCACTGAAATAATAAATTGGTTAAGTAAAGCAAAGTTTATTATTCTGCAGAAAGGGAGTCCACTTTTTTTAGGAGGGGAGAGACAGAGGCTCACTTTGTCACCCTCAGTAGCGTGCAGTAGCACTACAGCTCACAGCAACCTCAAACTCTTGGGCTCAAACGATCCTCTTGCTTCAGCCTCCCAAGTAGCTGGGACTCCTGCCACAATGCCCAGCTATTTTTAGACATAAGGTCTTGCTGCTGCTCAGGCTGGTCTTAAACCTATGAGCTCAGGCAATCCACCAGTCTCAGCCTCCCAGAGTGCTATGATTATAGGGCGTGAGCCAATGCACCCAGCCTGAGACCACCTTTTGGAAAGAATTTTAGTAGTAGGGTGGTGCCTGTGGTTCAAAGGAGTAGGGTGCCAGGCCCATATACCGGAGGTGGTGGGTTCAAATGCTGCCCCAGCCAAAAAATTTTTAGTAGTGTCTTGGAGAAAGAGAGGACATATACAACTTTGGGATCTTGTTTTAGTTGATTTTTTTTTTTTTTTTTGAGACAGAGCCTCAAGCTGTCACCCTGGGTAGAGTGCTGTGGCATTACAGCTCATAGCCACCTCCAACTCCTGGGCTCAAGCAATTTTCCTGCCTCCGCCTCCCAAGTAGCTGGGACTATAAGTGCCTACCACAATGCCTGGGTATTTTTTTGGTTGCAGCTGTCATTGTTGTTTGTTGGGTCTGGGCTGGATTTGAACCCACCACCTCAGGTGTATGTGGCTGGTGCTTTAGCCACTTGGGCCACAGGCGCTAAGCCTTTAGGTGATTTTATAATGATAGGTGCTTAGTTGGGATTGGATAGTATATGTGATAATAATAGTTTGGGATTAATGAACACAGCAAGGTGAGACTTT
>CAUYQV010009995.1:0-11211 GCA_963574575.1 Galagoides demidoff
GCCCTCCCCGCTGGACGAGAAGGGTGACTAGTGACACTTTACAATTCACCCAGGAAAGTTTCAGCTTGCCTGGCTTATGGGTGTTGCTGGGAGGGCCCCATTTGTTTCCGCCTTACTTGCAGTTAGATGTGGCTGCATAGAATTCTTTGCAAGAAAATATGATTGGTGCAGAGGTAAACCAGTTTTGACCCATTAAAACCTAACGCATTGCTCCTCCGTCCCTTCCCCCTTCAGCAGAGGGCATAGCCGGGAAACGTAAGGCCCTTTAGTTCCCAGATCACCACATGAGGGAGAGCTCTGCCTCTATCCGGAACACTTGGCTACACTGGTGGCAATGAACAAGTTCCTATCACACGATGCTTCTGAAACGACAGGATGTGTTTTCCTTCTGTGCTCAAACTTTGTAACTGAAATGGGGGCCACTGTGTTAGGCCCTTGAGGCAGGAGAACGTTTTCAAGAGTATAGGCACCTGATAGTTGAGAAGTCACTTTCATTTCAAGTTTTTGACATATTTCTTGAAGTCTTCTGTATTCATACGTTTCTTCTAATTCTAAAATAAGTAAATAAAATAAACCCGGTATTTTTTAAAATGGAAGGTAAAGCTGCTATGAGCAAAGATGTTGCAGCCAGACTATGTGGACAGAAGAGTAACTGAACAGCTAAATACAACACTCTCAGGGGAAAGTTGGCCACGAGGGAGGGGCATGATCAGGAATGCATCCGAAGGGCGTGGATGGGAAGGACATTCCAGGGAGCGGGCGAAACAGTGTCAAGTTCGGAAAATAAATAAAAAAAAAAAGAGCAACATAACTTTGCAGAAACCGAGAGTAATTAAATAACTTCCACATAATGAGGTTGGAGAGTGATCCATTAAGGTCACCAAGTGAGCCAGGGATTATAGAACATGATCTAGAATCCAGACTCTTCTCTTGCAGTCTGTGGGAGGCATTGGAGAATTTTTAAACAAAGTAGTGATGCCATTGCATTTTCTACTTAAACATGATCATTCTGGTGACCACAAAGAAGGTAGATTGGAGGAGGGAAAAGATTGATGACAGGGCATGGCAATTAGGAGGCGGTTGAAATTAATCTAGATAAAAAATAATGAGGCCTGAGCCATGGCATGGCAGAGGGGACGGGAGAGAAGCACAGTTCGGAGAGATACTGAGGCATTTCCTTGGGAACTGAATATATCAGGTTTGAACACCTGCAGCTGGCGTTTTGGATGCTACATTATTTACTTGCCTTCAAATCTTCCCTGAATCATTCCTAGGTGAACACAGAAAAAAAAAAAATCTGAGATACAATGTCATTGGTGGTCAAGCCAACTTCTGGTTTTAAATACTAAATGAAAATAAATAATTGGACTCATTGCTATGTTAGGGACCCAAAGGAAAGTTTCAGTTGGAATGTAAGAGTTACCATATGTTCCCCTCAAGTAAATGAAAAATAAAGGAAGCCAAATTGCTCTGAGAGTTAAAATATAAAATTGTAAAGGTGGTAAGACAAAGTTGCCTGGAAATGACAAAAAATCTCAGGCCAAGATTTGACTGAAGGCTGACTACTGTGTCCTGTATACCCCTGGGAACAAGAGAGTCTTAATTTGGTTGTCAAAGAAGTTTTAGGGGGCTGCTAAGTTTGAATCTACATCTAAGCACGGAATCCATTCTTAGAGGAACAGTTCAAGATATTGAATCTACGGTCATGTGCAGGGTTAGTTTAGGGATCATTGATTTTTTTTTTTTTTGCTTAATTTTCATGTTTTTATCTAACCTAAGTCATCTCCCCTACAAAATAAAATCTTAACTAAAACTAGCATTCTTGTCATATAAATCTTGACCTAAAGATGTCTAAGCACTATTGCTTTAAAATCCCTTCTTTATTTTTTTTTATTAATTGATAGCTGTATACATTAATGCAAACATGGGGTACATTGTACTGTTTTCATATACAATTTGAAATACTTTCCGCCTGTGGCTCAATCGGCTAAGGCGCCAGCCACATACACCTAAGGTGACAGGTTCGAATCCCCAGCCCGGGCCCACCAAACAACAATGATGGCTGCAACCAAAAAATGCCCGGGTGTTGTGGCGGGCACCTGTGGTCCCAGCTACTTGGGAGGCGGAGGCAGGAGACTCGCTTGAGCCCAGGAGTTGGAGGTTGCTGTGAGCTGTGATGCCATGGCACTCTACCCAGGGGGATAGCTTGAGGCTCCATCTCAAAAAAAAGAAAAACTAGGCTCGACGCCTGTGGCTCAAGTGGCTAAGGCGCCAGCCACATACACCTAAAGTGGTGGGTTTGAATCCAGCCCGGGCCCACCAAACAACAATGATGGCTGCAACCAAAAAATAGCCAGGCATTGTGGCAGGCACCTGTGGTCCCAGCCACTTGGGAGACAGAGGCAGGAGACTCTCGCTTGAGCCCTGGAGCTGGAGGTTGCTGTGAGCTGTGATGCCACAGCATTCTACCCAGGGGGACAGCTTGAGGCTCTGTCTCAAAAAAAAGAAAAACTAAGGCCCAGTGCAGTGGCTCAGGCCTGTAATCCTAGCACTCTGGAAGACTGAGGCAAGTGGATTGCCCTGAGCTCACAGGTTTGAGATCAGCCTAAGCAAGAGCAAGACCCCTGTCTCTAAAAATAGTTGGGCTTTGTGGTGGGCGCCTGTAGTCCCAGCTCCTAGGGAGGCTGCAGCAAGAAGCCCGAGTTAGAGGTTGCTGTGAGCTATGATGCTAAGCACTCTACAGAGGGTGACCAAGTGAGACTCTGTCTCAAAGAAAAAAAAAGGAGAATTTTATCTCAATTTAAATACCTGTCTCAAAAGACAAAGCAGTTAAGAATGCCAGGTTCTTGGCTCAGTGCCTGTAGCTCAGGGAGCCAGCCACATACACTGGAACTGGTGGGTTCAAATCCAGCCCGGGCCTGCCAAACATCAATGACAACTGCTGGGCGGTGCCTATGGTTCAGTGAGTAGGGTGCCAGCCCCATATACCAAGGGTGGCAGGTTCAAACCCGGCCCAGCCAAACTGCAACAAAAAGTAGCTGGGTGTTGTGGTGGGTGCCTGTAATCCCAGCTACTCGGGTGGCTAAGGCAAGAGAATCGCCAAAGCCCAAGAGCTGGAGTTTACTATGAGCTGTAACGCCATGGCACTCTACCAAGGGCGCCAAAATGAGACTCTGTCTTTAAAAAAATAATAATAATAATGAGAACTGCAACTAAAAAATGGCTGGGCACTGTGGCAGGCGCTTGTAGTCCCAGCTGCTTGGGGAGGCTGAGGCAGGAGAATCTCTTAAGCCCAAGAGTTTGAGGTTGCTGTGAGCTGTGACGCCAGAGCACTCTACCCAGGATGACAGCTTGAGACTCTGTCTCAAAAAAAAGAAACCCGAAAAAACAAAAAAGCCAGGTTCTACTAGAAATTGCTTTTTTTTTTTTTTTTGAGACAGAGTCTCAAGCTGTTGCCCTGGATAGCGTGCAGTGGTATCACAGTTCACAGCAACCTCTAACTCTTGGGCTTAACTGATTCTCTAGCCTAAGCCTCCCAAGTGCTGGGACTACAGGTGCCAGGCCTGCCACAACGCCTTGCTTTTTTTTTTTTTTTTCTTTTTGATGCAGTTGTCACGGCTGTTTTTTAGCTGGCCAGGGCTGGGTTCGAACATGACACTCTCAGTATATGGGGCCGGCGCCCTATCCACTGAGCCACAGGTGCCGCCCTAGAAATTTCTTAGTGACCATTTTTCCCTTCCCATTGTCCCCTCTTCTGATCCTGTTCTTTTAACTTTTCCAAATTTCTTTTTTTTTCTTTGAGACAGAGTCTCACTTTGTCACCCTTGGTACAGTGCTGTGGTGTCACAGTTCACAGCAACCTCAAACTCTTGGGCTTAAGGGATTCTCTTGCCTCAGCCTCCCAAGTAGCTGGGACTACGGCGCCTGCCACAATGCCTGGCTATTTTGTTGTTGTTGGAGTTGTCATTGTTGTTTGGCAGACCCAGGCTGGGTTCGAACCTACCAGCTCCAGTGTATGTGCTTGGCGCCCTAGCTGCTACAGGCTCTGAGCCAACTTTTCCAAATTTCAAAGCCCATCTTCAAATCCACCCTTGACTAGCCATCTCTCCTCTCCCTTTTTTTTTTTTTTTTTTTGAGACGGAGCCTCAAGCTTCCCCCTGGGTAGAGTGCCATGGCATCACAGCTCATAGCAACCTCCAACTCCTGGGCTCAACCGAGTCTCCTGCCTCCGCCTCCCAAGTAGCTGGGACCACAGGCACCCGCCACAACACCCGGCCATTTTTTGGTTGCAGCCATCATTGTTGTTTGGTGGGCCTGGACTGGGGATTCAAACCCGCCACCTTAGGTGTATGTGGCTGGCGCCTTAGCCACTTGAGCCACAGGCGCCGAGCCTCTCCTCTCCCTTTGACACACATACAGAGCTTTGGATACGCTGTTTTACCAACCCCTTACATTTATGTAGGTGCATTTCCCCAGTTTCGATTTCACATCCATTTGATTCTACCTCCAGGTTTATAGCTATTCCTGGGTTTATTTCTTATCCCTTTAGAGAGCTTCCTAAGAATGGTAACTTTGTCCCATTATTCCTTCTTTCTTCCCACAGTAACTCCATCAAGGTTTTGTTTACCAGAACATGCTCAGATCTTGGGTTTAAAACACCCTTCCGGCTCGGCGCCTGTGGCGCAAGCGGCTAAGGCGCCAGCCACATACACCTAAGGTGGCAAGTTCAAACCCCCAGCCTGGGCCCGCCAAACAACAATGATGGCTGCAACCAAAAAATGGCCGGGTGCTGTGGCAGGCACCTGTGGTCCCAGCTACTTGGGAGGCTGAGGCAGGAGACTCGCTTGAGCCCAGGAGTTGGAGGTTGCTATGAGCTGTGATGCCACAGCACTCTACCCAGGTGGATAGCTTGAGGCTCTGTCTCAAAAAAAAATAAAAATAAAAAAAAAATAAAACACCCTTCCAAATACCTGGGAAACCAGGTTTAGAGCCAGAGCCTATCTTATATAGTTGGTCCTGGAATAAGGAAGGGCTGTTTATTTTATTTATTTATTTATTTATTTTTGAGAGAGAGAGTCTTACTTTATCACCCTTGGTAGAGTGCTGTGCTGTCACAGTTCACAGCAACCTCCAACTCCTGGGCTTTAGGCGATTCTCTTGCCTCAGCCTCCTGAGAGCTGGGACTACAGGCGCCTACCACAACGCCTGGCTAATTTTTTTGTTGCAGTTTGGCTGGGGCCAGGTTCGAACCCACCACCCTCGGTATATGGGGCCCACGCCCTACCCACTGAGCCACAGGCGCTGCCTATTTATTTGGGTTTTTTTTTTTTTTTTTTTTTGCAGTTTTTGGCTGGAGCCGGCACCTTACTCCTTTGAGCCATAGGCACCGCCCTTTATTTTATTTTATTATTTTTTTACAGTTTTTGGCCGGGGCTGGGTTTGAACCCACCACCTCTGGTATGTGGGGACGGTGCCCTACTCCTTTGAGCCATAGGCACCACCCTTTATTTTATTTTATTTTTTGAGACGGAGTCTTAAGCTATCCCCCTGGGTAGAGTGCCATGGCATCACAGCTCATAGCAACCTCCAACTCTTGGGCTCAAGTGAGTCTCCTGCCTCAGCCTCCCAAGTTGCTAGGACTACAGGTGCCCGCCACACGCCCGGCCATTTTTTGGTTGCAGCCATCATTATTGTTTGGTGGGCCCGGGCTGGGGATTCAACCCCGCCACCTTAGGTGTATGTGGCTGGCGCCTTAGCCGCTTGAGCCACAGGCGCCGAGCCCCTTTATTTTATTTTATTTTTTTTTTAGTTTTTGGCCGGGGCTGGGTTTGAACCCACTACCTCTGGTATATGGGGACAGCGCCCTACTCCTTTGAGACACAGGCACTGCCCCAGCCCTTTATTTATTTATTTATTTTGAGACAGTCTCACTTTGTTGCCCTAAGTGAGAGTGTTGTGGTGTCATACCTCACAGCAACCTCAAACTCCTAGGCTCAAGTGATCCTCTTGCCTCAGCCTCCTGAATAGCTGGGACTACAGCACCCGGCACAATGACTGGCCAGTTTTCCTACTTTTTCAGTAGAGACAGGGTCTTTTTTTTTTTTTTTTGTAGAGATAGAGTCTCACTTCATCGCCCTCAGTAGAGTGCTGTAGTGCCAGAGCTCACAGCAACCTCTAACTCCTGGACTTAGGCCATTCTCTTACCTCAGCCTCCCAAGTAGCTGGGGCTATAGGCACCCACCACAATGCTTGGCTATTTTTTTGCTGCAATTTGGCTGGGGTCGGGTTTGAACCTGCCACCTTCAGTGCCCTACCCACTGAGCCACAGGCACCGCCCCCCTAGAGACAGGGTCTTGATCTTACTCAGGCTGGTCTTAAACTCCTGAGCTCAAGCAATCTACCCACCTAAGCCTCTCAGAGTGATAGAATTACAGATGTAAGCCACCATGCCGGCCTAGGAAGGGCTATTTGTTCTTTTTTTTTTGCAGTTTTTGGCCACGGCTGGGTTTGAACCTGCCATCTCCGGCATATGGGGCCAGCGCCCCACTCCTTTGAGCCACAGGCCCCACCCAGGAAGGGCTATTTGGACAGAGATCGGGCTCACACTGATCCAAGTGACCCTGGTACTATCCTTTCTACACTACCAGATAATCCCTCAGGATAGGAGGTCCAGGGCTTGCAAAGATCTTACTATCCCCAAAATTTGAGAAGTATGGAGAAAATCTATAACCAAAAATTCTCTAGAAAAGGTATCTGCTCTCTCTTAGGTATAGTTACTTTAGAAGGCAAAGTCCAAAGTAGCTGTGTAGATCCACAGGAGTAGGGGATGGAGGCCAAGATTGCCTTCTCAGGACCAGCTAGGCCAGTGGTTCTCAACCTTCCCAATGCCATGGCACTTTAATACAGTTCCTGTGGGTCGCCACTCACAGGTTGAGAACCACTGAGCTAGGCTCTCTGGAGAGACTGAGGCACTAGAGTCATGCAGGCCACTATGGCTCCTTCCTCCTTGTTGCCACCACACCCATGTCCAGTGTTGTCCCAGGTTTTTGGGAAAACCTCCTAATTTCAGAGGCTTGGACCAAGATTGCTCTTCTGATCAAGTGCACCACTCCTGCTTTTTCCTAGAGAACATAGTACAGTAGTAATGGCAGCTGGCATAACAACTCTGTGCCAGGCAGTGTCATGCCTTAATCCTCACAGCAATATTTATTATCACCTTTGTTTTGCAAATGGAGAGACTGAAGCTCAGAGCAGGTAAATAACCTAATAACCAAGGTTATACAAGGCTATACAACTACTACGGTGCAGGGCAGTGGGGAATGGAATGGGTCTGACCCCCAAATCCATGATTTGTTTTTTTTTAGACAGTCTCATTCCGTCACCCTGGGTAGAGTGCCATGGCATCATAGCTCACAGCAACCTCAAACTCTTGGGCTCAAGTGATCCTCCTGTCTCTGCCACCCAAGTAGCTGGGACTACAGTGCCCACCACAATACCCGGCTAGTTTTTCTCTTTTCAGTAGAGACATGGTCTCACTCTTGCTCAAGCTGGTTTCCAATTTCTTTTCTTTTCTTTCTTTCTTTTTTTTTTTTTTACTTAACTGAGAGAGAAGAGGGAGAGGGAGGAGGTGAGAAAAGAGGGAGGGAGGAGGGAAGAGATGGGGAATGGAGGAGGAAGGAAAGGGAAGAGAAAGGGGGAGAACTGGAGTAGGAGAGAGAGATAAAGGGGGCTGCAGGTGGAGAATGAGCTGGGGCTGGTCTCCAACTTCTGAGCTCAAGCAATCCACCTGCTTTGGCTTCCCAGAGTGTTAGGATTATAGGCCTGAGCCACCATGCCTAGCCAAGACCTATGTTTTTTTTTTGGTTGTTTTTTTTTGCAGTTTTTGGTCAGGGCTGGGTTTGAACCCTCCACCCTCAGCATATGGGGCCAGCGCCCTACTCCTTGAGCCACAGGTGCTGCCAAGACCTATGATTTTTTTTTTTTTTTTGATACGGAGCCTCAACCTATCCCCCTGTGTAGAGTGCCAAGGCATCACAGCTCATAGCAACCTCCAGCTCCTGGGCTCAAGCGAGTCTCCTGCCTCCGCCTCCCAAGTAGCTGGGACCACAGGCGCCCGCCACAACGCCCGGCCATTTTTTGGTTGCAGCCATCGTTGTTGTTTGGCGGGCCCGGGCTGGGGATTCGAACCTGCCACCTTAGGTGTACGTGGCTGGCGCTTTAGCCGATTGAACCACAGGCGCCGAGCCAGGAGATACATATTCATTTTTATAAAAGGTATCCACCTAAGATAACCCTAAATTCATCTGAAGCATTATTAAATGAATAAAAAACTGACTTACATACAGCTTCTCTATTTTAATACTATATCCTAAATTTTACAAAGGTACAGAGTATTCTGCTATCTTTTCGTTGATTGCAGAAGGTAGTATGGCTCACTTTTGTGACTGCTTTAGGTTTATATTTTGTACTTTTGTCTGTATCTTTTTGGCATATAAAACTGTTTTTAGTAAATAAAAGGTGATCTATCTGAATTAAGAATCAAATACGGGAAAACCCATCTGCAATAGTGACTATCAGAATGCCTTGAAGGTTCATATAAAAAGAGAACTAACCTGCTATATCATTTGTTGGCAGGGATGGGTTACCTCAAAGTTTAGTTGTAAACTAAAATTGTTTTGAGTTTCTTCAAAGTCAATCTGATGGCAATTACATAGAGGGGTTTAGATTGGAATAAAAATCAATCTTATAGGATTCTATTTCTAGGCCAGGAGCTATAATCCCAATACTTTTTATTTGAGACAGAATCTCAAGTTTTTGCCCTGTGTAGAGTGCTGTAGCATCATAGTTCACAGCAACCTCTAACTCTTGGGCTCAAGCGATCCTCTTGCCTCAGTTTTTCTATTTTTAGTAGAGACAGGGGTCTTGTTTTTTGCTCAGGCTGGTCTTGAACTAGTGAGCTCAAGCAATCCACCCACCTCAGGCTCCCAGAATGCTAGGATTACAGGTGTGAGTCACCACGTTCAGCCAATCCCAATGTTTTGAGAGGCCAAGACAGGAGGATCATTTGAGGCCAGGAGTTCGAGACCAGCCTGGGCAACACAGCAAGAGCTAGTCTATACAAAAAATTAAAAAATTAGTTGGTTCTGGTGGTGCATGACTGTACTACTAGCTGCTTGGGAGGCTGAGGCAGAAGAGTTGCTTAAGCCCAGGAATTCAAGGTTACAGTGAGTATAATAGCTCTGCTGTATTCCAGCTTAGGCAACAGAGTGAGATCCTGTCTCAAAAAGAAAAAAAATTCTATTTTCTAAGATGTAGAGACAGAAGAAAGAACACTAGGCCCTTGGAGGCTGGTATACTGCTCCCAAATCAGCCATTAACGGACTCATAACCTTGGGCAAATCTCTTTCCCTTTCTCTGTCCCACTTTCCTCAACAGTACAGTGAGAAATGAAGAGTCTAGAAGATCAAAAGATCTCTGAGATCTTTTCCTGAGATTCTGAATCTTTCTAATCTCTATGAGCAATACACAAAAGCCCAATAAGAGAAGTGAAATAGCCGTACTTTCTTTTTTTTTTCTGAGACAGAGTCTCACTACTTCACCCTAAGGGGAGTGCTGTGGCGTCACTAGTCACAGCAACTTCAATTCTCTTGCCTCAGCCTCCAAAGTAGCTGGGACTACAGGCGCACGCCACAATGCCTGGCTATTTTCTGGTTGTAGTTATCACTGTTGTTTGGCAGGCCTGCGTTGGGTTCAAACCCACCAGCTCCGGTATATGTGGCTGGCGCCCTAGCTGCTGAGCTACAGGTGCCTAGCCAATAGCCAGACTTTCTATTGATTACATGATGGTCTTTCATTAGACTATGTGTTTCCAAAAGACTGTGCCTTTTTTTTTTTTTTTTTTTTACAGTTTTTGGCCAGGGCTGGGTTTGAACCTGCCATCTCTGGCATTTGGGGCCAGTGCTCTACTCCTTTGAGCCACAGGCACCACCCTGGACTGTGCCAATTTTTAATAGCTACTCTTCTGAGCTGGCTGTGGATGTTTATGGTAACTCATTATCCCTTTCTAGAGTTTTTGTCTCATTCTGTTTAAGAGACAAACCAGGATTCCTCCCAAACCAAGCAGATCCGCAGTTTCTGAAAATGCCTTTACAAATTGTTGAAAAGGTCCCAAAACTCTGTGAAGGAACAGGCTTAGTTAAAAAAATAATGACAATAATCAGCCATTGTCCCATTTGCTTCTCTATAATCACTACTCTGGAGTGCACAGCTGACAGTCACAAAGTTTCTTATTTTTCTCTGTAGCTAAGATCACCTGTTCAGAACCTAGGGGTAGTTTTTGAGATATCTTCCAGGTCCTACAATCCAGTGCATTGCCTGACCTACCCAGGCAACAGCCATACCAAGGGACTGATGGTTCCACCCCAACAGTTCCACCCCAAATTCTCAGGGAGGCAGATCTGAGAAACTCTTCCCATATCCCCTGCTTGATGCTTTGTGGAATAAACTCTCTCTGTTGTCTCTGGGTATTGGCTCCCTCTTAGGCAGCAGGCAGATGAACCTGGTTGGGTGGCAACCACTTCTCCCCAAGGATGGGATTCAGTAGCCCTTAATTCCTCTTGAATAGGGACATTTTCTTCCAAAAGACTAAGAACTCTCAAAGGCAGAGACCAGACCACCTTCTTGTCTCTCAAGTCAGAATGAGACTACCTTTAGTCATCTCTAGCCCTGTAAGAACAAAGTACAAAATCACGGCTACTTTAGCACCCTCTTATAGCCCTAAACTGGGGAAAACTTAGGTTTAAGTTTGTTCCTGTCTTCTACCTATTGCTACCTCTCCAGCTAAGTCTACCCACACTATCCTTTTTTATTTTTTATTTTTTGAGAGTCTCACTTTGTTGACCTTGGTAGAGTGCTGTGACGTAACAGCTCACAGCAACCTCAAACTCTTGGACTCAAGCAATCCTCTTGCCTCAGCCTCCCAAGTAGCTGGGACTACTGGCGCCCATCACAACACTCGGCTTTTTTTTTTTTTTTTTAAGAGATGAGGTCTTGGCTCGGCGCCTGTGGCTCAATCGGCTAAGGCACCAGCCACGTACACCTAAGGTGGCGGGTTCGAATCCCCAGCCTGGGCCCGCCAAACAACAATGATGGCTGCAACCAAAAAATGGCTGGGCGTTGTGGCGGGCGCCTGTGGTCCCAGCTACTTGGGAG
>CAUYQV010009997.1:0-32696 GCA_963574575.1 Galagoides demidoff
CCCTTAACAAATATAAAGTGGCCATCTTTATCTTTGGTTACTTTGGTTACTTTTGTTTGTATTTGCAAATAAAATTGCAACATCTGCTTTTTTCTGCTTTCCATTACCCTGGAATATAGATGACCATCCCTTTACCCTGAGTCTATATTTGTCTTTTAAGCTAAGATGAGAGATTCTTATATAAAACAGGTGTCTGGTCTGAGTTTCTGTATCCAATCAGCCAATCTGTACCTCTTTAGAGGACAATTTAAGCCATTCACATTGATTATAATTATTGATAAGCCTGATAAAATTTTAGGTATCAAGTTGTTCAAAAGTCCAGTGGGCGTTTTTAATTCTTTCGCCACTATAGAAGTTGGAGTTTGATCAACAGTCTCTGAGTTAGTTTACTTTTGTGGTGGAGGATTGCACTGGTCATTATAGAGAATAGGTCTGAGAATATCCTGGAGAGCTGGTTTAGTATGGCAAATTTCTTCAATGCATGGATGTCATTAAAGTATTTAATTTCTCCATCATAAATGAAACTCAGTTTAGCTGGATACAGGATCCTGGGTTGAAAGTTGTTTTGTTTTAAGAGATTAAATGTCAATGACCACCCTCTTCTTTCCTGAAAGGTTTCGGCAGAGAGATTTGCATTAGTTATTCTAATATTCTTCCCCTTGTAGGTTATGGTTTTCTTACATCTCACTGCTTTCAAGATTTTCTCTTTCATATTAACTTTAGTGAAGTTAATTATGATGTGTTTGGAGGATGTCTTATTCAGGTTGAGTCATGCTGGGGTTCTGAAGCTGTCTGCAATCTGAATTTCAGGATCTCTTGACATATCTGGAAAGTTCTCTTTCATAATTTCATAAAGAAGAGCCTCTGTGTTTTGTGAAGCAACTTCATCACCTTCAGGAATTCCTATAAGGTGAATATTAGTTTTCTTCCAGAGCCCTCTGAGAGAATGATCCATTTTTTCTTTCCATTTCTGATGCTCTTTGGACGTTTGGACATATTCAGAAGCTTTGTCTTCTACATCTGAGATCCTTTCTTCTGCCTCCTGCACTCTGTTACCAAGAGATTCTACTGTATTTTTCAGATCTTTGAGGGCTACAATCTCTTGCCTTAATGTTTCAAAATCTTTGGTGGTTTTGTCTTTGAATTTGTTGAATTCTTGAGTGAACTTTTGGAATGCTCCTTGAATTTCTAGTTCTATCTTTGCCTCTATTCTATTAATCTTATTTGCAGTCCAAATTCTGAATTCAATTTCTGACATCTCAGCCATCTGTTTATATAGGGGATCTTCAGTTTCATCTGCCACATCCTTTCTTGGGGGTGGGGTTTGACCTACTCTGGTTATTCATATTACCATCCACATCCTTTCCTGGGGGCATTGATCTACTGTGGTTATTCATATTACCAGAGCTTTTCTGCTGATTCCACCCCATGATTATTTTACCCCGTTTGACTTTTCCCCTTGAAGTTTGTCAAGGCTCCGCCCCCCTGTTTTTCTTTTTTTAATATAGGGGTTGTTTATGTTTAAAAATATTTATTTGACAAATACTGTACATGTTTAAGGGGTACAATGTGATGGTTTGGTACATATATACACATTGTGTAATGATTACCACAATCAAATTAATAAACACATCCATCATCACTGTACCTTAGATACCCAGAACTGTTCCATTTTGTAAATGAAACTATGTATCAATAGCTCCTTTGATCAACACCTCCCCATTACCCCCTACTTTTCAGCCCTTAGAAACTACTATTCTACTTTATGCTTCTGTGAATTCAACATTTTTATATTCCATATATAATACTTATCTTTCTATATTTGGTATATTTCACTTAGCTAATGTCTTAGAGGTTCATTCATATTGTTGATAAAGGGATTTCAGTCTTCAGTTTGGATGCCATTTATTTCTTTTTCTTGTCTAATCCACCTAAAACTACCAGGGCCACCCATAATAGAACGAGGTTGGGGGATACCCTTTCTTTTTCCTCATCTTAGAGGAAAACTTTAAGCTTTCCCCCACTGAATGTGAGGTGGGCGAGACGTGTTATACATGTATATGACCTTTATCATGTTGAAGTACATTCCTCATATACCTAATTTGTTGAAAGTTTTAATCATAAAATGAAGTATAATTTTTTTAATTTTTTTGCCTCTATTGACTATATCAGCCATTCCTTCCTGGCTTTCAGTTTTCTGTGGAGAAGTCCACTGATTGCCTTATTGATATTCTCTTTTATATTCTCTTTTCTCTTGCTGCTTTCAAGGTTTTCTCTTTGTCTTTGGATTCTGATAATTTGATCACAATGTATCTTAGAAATTCTTCTTTATGCTGGCTTCCATGATCAGTGGTCAGCACACCAGGGGCTGGGGGGAAGATGGCAGAGGCAGAAATTCTTCTTTAGATTAAATTTGCTTGAACTTCCTTTGATCTTCATGAATCTGGGTGTCCTTATTGCTCTTGGTATTTGGAAGGTATGAGTCAGTATTTCTTTAGACAGACTCTAATCCTCTTTCTCTGTTCCCTGCTGGTCTCTCACACACATGTATTTGTGCATCCAAATGTGTTCCATAAGTCCTCAAGCTTTCTTTACTCCTTTTTGTTCTTTTTTCTTTTTATTCCTCTAAATGGCTAATTTTACTGTTTGAGCTCACTAATTCTCTCTCCTGTGTGACTTAGTCTGGCATTGAAGCAGTCTATATAATTATGTCTGTCACTGCTCTAGGATCTTTATCTGGTTCCTTTTTATGGTTTCTCTTTTTCTCTTAATTTTTTTTATTTCATTCAAGTCTTTTCCCCACTTTTGTTTAGCTTTCTACAAGTGTTTCTTTGCTTTTCATTGAGCTGTCTTAAGATGATCATTTTGAATTCCTACGTAGAGGATTCACAGACCTTTGTCTCTTTGGTCTGTTATTTGAGCTTTCTAAGTTTCCTTTGGTTGTGTCATGTTTCCCTGATACTTTGATAAAACCAGCCTTGTGTTGCTGTCTGCTTATCTGAAGGAACAAACAGTTTTAGAGTCTCTGTTGACTGGTTTTAGCAGTAAAGTTCTCATGTTGGTTCCCCAGACTGATGACATTGCTGTGGGGATCATGGTTGAGTGGGGATGGAGCCAGACTAGACAGCTGCTGGGATCACAGTGGGGTCCACAGTCATTACACCTATAACCAGGGCCTCTGGTAGGTGGGATGCTGTCTTCTCCTTGGGTAGACTACACTGCCTATAGCATCACAGTCCGTGGGTTGAGTACTGGAATGAAGATGTATCTCAAGTTCTGTGGATGATGGGCCTGTTATCTGGTGCAAGGTGGGTATGAATCCACCTAGGTCCTTGTGAGGGCTTCTATGGGTCTCTGCTTGGGTCCAGAGATAGGTAGTGCTGGCACTCAGTCACAGTTCAGGTGGGCTGGACCTGAGTCACCGGGCTGATTCAGGATCTAGTCAATATTGAAGTCTGGGCCTACCTCTGGGGCATAGGCACACATTTCAGTGTCTGGATCTCTTTGAGGGTGGCAGTGCTCCCAGATTATAGTGAAGCAGTCCTCAAGACAAGTCTCTGGGCTATTTAAGGGTCAGCTATGTGACTGAGGTTGGCCCTAAGGACTCAGACTGGCAATACCTTAGGTCTCAGTATAAGCAGGACTGCTCTCAGAGTGAGGCTGAGAAAGAGTCTTAGGGCCATTTTGGGGTCATCTATTGAATGGGCATTGGCAAGCCTGCACCAGAGACCCAGACTGGCACATCTTTCTCTGGGTCTCTGTGCAGGCACAACTGCTCTGGAACAGTAGCTAAGAAAAGATGGAACTAAATCTCAGGGCTGTTTCAAGATCCACAAGGTGGGTCCAATATTAGCTGGCCTGCCACATGAGGCATAGTGGGCATGAATCCTCTTTGATTCTTAGGTTGATGGCTCTGGTGGCAGGACCTAGGACTCACAGAGCTGTACACAAATCCATAGGATGACAGCACCGCATCTGGGTCTGGAGCTGAGGTAGTGACTCTATCACCTGGGGCAGCGTCTGCTCTCAAAATTGGCCTTCCTTGTGGTTTCCTAGCCATGTATCTGAATCCCAGAGTTCCCACAGGGACGCTTTTGTCTACGAATGGCTGCAAAATTATTGTTACTATGGGGAATATGAATGTCACATTCTTTCGCCTTGTTGAAAACATTCCTCCCAAGTTGTTTTTCTATTCCTTGGAAGAGATACTATAAGCTTGGAATAATTTCCTTAAAAGTTGGTCTCAGCTTTTGGTCCTAGTGTTTCTGTATGGGATCCTGTGGAGCTGTTAATTCAGCATTTGTAACAGCTATAGAGCGTCATCTTTTTTGAGAAATTATCCATTTCTGTCTAAGTTGTCAAATATATAGGTATATACTCTTTCACCGTGACATTAATATCTGATAAGCCTAGGCTATTTCCATTCTTCATTCTTAGTAGTAGTTATTTTTGGCTTCTTTCACTTCCCTTCCTCCTCCTCTTCTTCCTCTCCATCAATCTTAGTGGAAGCTTGTCTATTTTATTATTTTTTAAAGCAGTTTTTGCTTTTTTGGTTTTCCTTTTATCACTAGCTTTTATATTATTAATTATTTCCATTTTCTATCTTCAATTATTTTGATATTTATATTTTAAACCTTTTAAACTTTATGCTTAACTTGTGGACTTGCCCTATTTCTTATGTAAGATTTAATGCTGTTCCTTTTCTTAAATCATCTTAAAGTAATGCTATTACTTTTCTCAAAGTATAATTGTAGATGAATTCTAGAATTATTAGGGTATTCTATTTTAGTGTTTTCTATCTGGTGTTTGTTAAAATCCACAGTTTACTTACAATATGTTTTTGCAGTTCCCTATGATCTTCTTTATCAATGCTTTCCCTAAAGCATGCCTTAGTCCCCCAGAATATGCAGATTTTTCCTTCATCTTCTCTTTAACATACATCTAATTTATTGTATTATGACTCATTAATATCACATTTTTTAATTTTTTCAACTAGTCATATTGTCTACTAGAAAGTTAAATTTGTAAATGTCCCAGAGGTACAGGGCTCTATCTATATATTTGTATTATTATAACTATTGAAGTCTTGTTAAATTTTTTATTTACATTGTATGTTTTCTAACATAAATTTAATCATTTTGAACTTTCAGTAATTTAGAGAGGGGTTGAGATCTTCCAATTTGATAGGGGATTTGCCAGTTTCATTTGGTAGCTATATTAGTTATATCCTATTTTATTTTTATAGGTTCTTAGTGCATTTATCCCATTATAATACCTTTGTCTTAAGTCTTCAACATGTAACATAATATAACAGAAACCAAATACTAATAGAGACCTGAAATTTTAAAAATATCATAGGTAATGAAAAAATTAGATAAAATTTGACCATATCAAAATTTAAACCTTCCTTGTTTCAAAGAATCCTATTGGAAAGTTAAAAAAACAACACAAAGACTGGGAGAAAAATATTTCTAAATCATATATCTGATAATAAACTAGAATATATAAAGAATTCTTACAACTCAATAATAAAATGTCAAATAACCTAATTGAAAAATAATCCAAGAAGTTGAATAGAAGAATATTTCCAAGGAAGACATACAGATATACAGAGAATGAATAATTATATGAAAAGATAACTAACGTTAGTCATCAGGAGACTGCAAGTAAAACCACAATAAAATAATCTGTCATATGCACTAGGATGGTGCAAATCAAAAAGTCAGATAATATCAAGAGGGGGTGGTAATGTGGAGAAATTGTAACCCTCACACCCTACTATTAATAATAGAAATGAGGCAGACAGCTTGGAAAACCATCTGGCAATTTTTCAAACATTTAAACATAGGGTTATCATGTGACCCAGAAATTCAACATATTCTTCTTAGTAAAGTATCTTAAGAATGAAAAAAAAGTATCCAATGTACTCAATACTGTTATGAATGCAATATATAAACTCTTGCACATTCATATGAATGATAAAACACAAAGATAGTCCAGAAAGATTAGGGAGAAAAACAAAAGTAGTCCACAAAGAGGGAGGAGAGGAAAGGGAGGGGAGCAAAGGGGAGGGCGGAGGGTGAGTGGAGGGAGGAGGGAAGGTATTTGGCAGGACCTCATCTAATGTGCACAATGCAAGGGCCCATTTCAAAACAACTAATAGTATATTATACATGTCTCACCACAAAAATAAGTAAGTGAGGTGAGGGTTATGTTAATTAGCTTGATTTAAGCTTCCCACGTTGTATATCAAATCATCATATTGTACCTCAGAAATGTATACAGTTATGATTTAATAAAAATAATGTTAAAAAAGCAAATAGGATATAACTATAAAGCAAAATACAACTAACAAATGAAACTGGCAAATCCCCTATCAAAAGATCTCAACCCCTCTCTAAATTATTCAAAGTTCAAAATGTTTAAAGTTAGAAAACATACAATGTAAATAACAAATTGAACAAACTGAAAACATGTGCACACAGAACTTGTAAAAATTCTAGTAGAATCATATTATTCATAACAGTCAAGAGATGAAAATAATCTAAATGCTCAAAAACCTATGTGTGGATAAACAAAATCTTGCGTCCCCATCCAATAACCCGTCTCTCAGCTATAACAGGAATGAAATACTTAAGGCAAAATGGATGAACCTTGAAAATATGCTGAGTGAGTTAAGCCAGTTGCAGAAAACTTCATACATTATTCCAGTCATATAAAAGTCTAGAAAAGGGAAATCTATAGAAACCAGGGGAGATTAGTAGTTGGTTAGGACTGGGGGGATGGCATAGGGATGTGATAGTTGTGGTTATGGGATTTCTACTGGAGTTGATGAAAATGTTCTCAGATTGACTATGGTGATCTTTGTGACATCTATGAATACACTAAAAACACTTCACATGGGTGAAGAATGAAAATGTCATATATTGGTCATATCTCCATAAAGTCATTTTTCAATGTTTAAAGATACAGGATAAAGGAAAACTATAATGATGGTAGGAAGATGACTGTTTGGCTGGGGTTTTGGTGGGAAGTAAAGAAGGGCTGACTAGGTGACATACAGGAGACATTTCAGGGTCCTGTAGGGTATTGTAATGGTAAATATGGAACACTAAGCATGCGTCAAAATCCATAGAAATTATGAACAAAAAGGAAACCTTAATCTAATTAAATTTATGGGATTGATAAATCTAATGATGAAATGCAGAATTTGAAAAAAATCATCTAAGGTACTAAGTATGTAGTAAACACCTCAGGGAAAGAGATGGAGGAAAATGTGTCCAAGTAACCTTGGCAATCGGTGGAGTCTGAAACTCGAGACAAAAGGAACTACAGAGGGCACTGCAGTTGTTCACGTTGTTCTACACCAGTTCTGATGCTGCCACATGTGTGCAATGGGACTAAGCCTTGAAGCCAAGTTTCCTTGGGTGGTGGGAATCAGGCTCTGAGTTCACAGACACATAAGTGGAACAGGCCAGAATCATAAGAGGCAGCACCTTAAAATTGGAAACCCAGTCATTCTTCACTTAGCGTCAGCAACAGGTTCTTGGAAACTGTAATTTTATCAAAACTATGTATGGCAAAAGTAATCGCTTTTACTCTTCATGGTATAACAAAATGACATTGAACAAAACAATGTTATTCAAGGACCTGCTGTGTATCATTTTGCTTAAAATCCTTCTCAGTTCTCAAAAGCCTATTGTGCACGTGAAGTGTGAAGCCTTCCCTTAGGCTTCACGTAGATAATGACCTTCCATGTTTGTAAAAGGTGTAGCTATGTGCAAAGAAGTTACTATAAACACAGGTAGTTTTTTATTCTGTTAGCTGAAAAGACCTAGGAGAAATGAAGTTCCAGTAGTGAAAGGACTGGATTGTCACCAGATCGTTGCTTCTAATAACGTTTTCTAATAGAAAGAACCAGGGTTTCTTAGAGAAGGAGCAGGGAACATACAGATTGAGCACTGACACGTTATAGTTCCAAAAATAAAGGAAGTGCTCAAAACTGCAAACAAAAGAAACGTAATTTTGGATTATGTGAGTGGAGGCAGAGTCACCTGGAGAGCTTACAGTGACCAAGGCTGGGCCAATGTGAGCAAGAAACAGACCAAAAGCATTGGATTCTAATGCAAAGTATAAGATAAACGTCCCTGAGCTCAGTACCAGGATAAATAGATGATTGAATCAATTGATAAATGGGAGAATAGACTAGTCTTTCATTCAGGAAACAATTTCAAATGATTTATGTATATAATTTGTCCTCATGAACTTGAAGTATAATTTGCCATTCCTTATTTGTGGACTGTGCAAAGTGACTTAGTTCCAAAAACTATAGCACAGAAAGAGGGAAAATGGAGTCACTATGCCCTGGAGAAACCTGACAAGTATGAGCCCAGGAAGGTGATCAGAGTCACTGTCAGCTCCGAGTTATCATGTTGCTGGCTTTTGTCTTCGATATGAAGCCATAACAGTGGCACTTTACCTTGTTTGGTTCTCCCAAATCCAAAATTTAAGTCTAATGTAAAAAAATTAGACGAGTCTCACTTCAGGGGAATTCTACAAAACCTTTGATCAGCCCTCCTCAAAACTGCCAAGGTCATGAAAGTCAAGGAAAAATCTCAGAAACGTTCACTTCACAGCAGTAAGGGCTGAAGGAGGCCTGGTGGTTAAAGGTGATGTGACTGGCCGGACGGGAGGCTGGAACGGGAGAGGACAGCAGCTTAAAAACTGAAGAAACTGAGCAAAGTGAGGACTTTAATGCATAAAATATTCCATAAGTCATTCACTAATTGTATCAAATGTATTATATAGGAAAGCAGTAGTTATAATAGGCAAACAAATGCAACACTTACGAGAACTTCTTTCTGTACTATCTTCACATGTTTCTATAAATCTAAAACTATTCTGAAAAATAAAGTTTACTAACTAAAAAAATAAAAACTCTCCAGTTACTTGGATAAATCCTCAGAACAGTGGCAGAGAAATTAAATGTTACATTTTTGCCTATGTCTAGTAATTTTTCATCACTGTATATTGTTTTCATTTCATTGTTATTATAATGTTAAAACTTGTTATCTTAAATTATCTAATATATCCAAGGGCCAGGCGCTGCTTTCCGGCGTTCATCACCCCCACCTTCCCTGCCTTTCACCAGCCTGCTTTTTCACGTCAGAGGACCCCTGAAGCAGCCGGGGCCTGAGCCACCTGCATCAGAGCACAATAGACATGGCCTTTGTGGAGATTCACCTTTAAACTTTCCAAGATCACATCTTAGATATTTTTCATTTTCTGTTTTCATGGACTCCATTAACAAAGTTATTTTCCAAAACAAAAATCTTATCATTCATTTCTTGCACTTTATAAAACTTTGATGTCATTCATTGATGAGAGACACAATTTCAAAATTCTGCAGGTGGGCAAGAACCTTGTCCTCCACTTGTTCTTTCATCAGCTTCTTCTCTAGAGCCCCCCAAGTCATGTGCTCTCAGTTCCCACTAGTCCGTACTTTTTTATTTTCTCCAAAATTCCATGTCCTTTCGCATCATTGTGTTTCTGCATGTGACAGTCCCTCTTGTTGGTGTTCTCTTCCTTTTGTGACATTGGTGAACCCAGACTTCATCCTAGAAAATGTAGTGAAAAATGCGACCTCATCCACGAGCACACCTGCTCACCAGAGTCAGAGGCCTCCTCATCTAACTCTGCGTGGGAATTTGTGCAGACCTCTAGGACAGCACTACTCACATTTTAACATAAATTTTATCATTTTGTTAAAAAAGGAAAAGGAAAACTAGTGTGTGAGGAGAAATTATTTTTAATATAGTTTCATTATGGAATATTTAATTGAAATGTCTTTTTACCCCCAAAAGTTGTTATTTTCTTCTTTGTCATATAGCCTATAATTAACATAACATCAACTCTACAAGTGTACAGTGTTTTATGGATAGTTTTCTAGAGCTCAGTGTACAAAGAATCTTAAGAAATTACTATTATTATTACAAAATATTGAATAACATAATGTTTCATAGTAGTAGATTCCATTTCCTGAGTCCACTGAATAAAATCCACTCTGTTTGGTGCCTTACATATACTTCACTTTGACAGCCTTGTTTTTACATTGGCATCACAAACCCCAGACTGTAAATTCACAGTTGAGAACCGGCTCACAGAGAGCTGCCATCCATGTGCACATTGTCAGCCTCTGTGCTGCGTCTTCATTAATGGGTGGATTTAAAATCAGATTACCTGGAGACTGGATAATGTGTTTTGTGGCAAAATAATTTAAATACAGCTATTAAAATGATTTAGCATGAATAATTTTTATCCTATAATTACCTTTAAAATATTTGTAGGAAAATATGGTAAAAATCTTGATAAATCTTCTGGAATCAAAGGGAGAGAGGCACAGACTAGAACTCTCCTGGGCCCTCAGACAGCAACCTTGGGAGGTGTCTCTCTCTGTCACAGTCAGCTGTGTGGTAAATCTACTTGGGTCTGCGGATGGCTTTCCCCAGAAATCACAGAGTATGTCCACTGAAAATCCTGGAAGTTCATTGCTGGAGATTAGCTATCCCAGTCAAGAAGCCTCCACTTTTTAAATACTTTATATAAAATCCCAGGGAGGCATGCCCATTGGCTTAGCTTGGTCCACACCCACCTGGTAGAACAAATCCCAAGGTCAGCAGCCTGGGAATAAAATTCCTGCCTGTGGCCTGCACAGGGCATTGAGAATGGAATCCCCACTGATAGCCATGGGGGAAAAAAAAATCTTCCTCAGGGGGAAAAAGGGTGACCTTACCAGAATAATGGGGTAAGGAAAGGTGGATGGAGTGTGAGCCAAAGTAGGTCTGACCTGAATCCCCCGGTTCTGAAACCCAGTAGCATGGACTGGAATCCCTGCTCCTCACATGCCACTCATGGGCTGTTGTTCACAGGGCTTCTGTACACTATGCCTACTTTGTTTTCATTTACAAAAAGATAAAAATATTACTGTCTACTCCATTGATTTTTCATAATTGAATAACTTAAATCATGTAAATCACTTGTCAAAGTGTGACACGTTAAATTATGGGTTTATGGCTCGGTGACTGTGGCTCAGGTGGCTAAGGCACCAGCCACATACACCTAAGGTGGCGGGTTCGAATCCAGCCTGGGCGCGCCAAACAACAATGATGGCTGCAACCAAAAAATAGCCGGGCGTTGTGGTGGGCACCTGTGGTCCCAGCTACTTGGGAGGCAGAGGCAGGAGACTCCCTTGAGCCCAGAAGATGGAGGTTGCTGTGAGCAGTGATGCCATGGCACTCTATCCAGGGGAATAGCTTGAGGCTCCGTCTCAGAAAAAATAATAATAATAATTATGGCTTTATGAATGTGCAATAGCAACAGTGTAGTGACTCCAGTGTTGAGAGCAATAGCAAATAAACCTGAACTAAAAATAAATTAAACAAAAAACCTGACTTGTCCTTAAAGCTCTCAAAGAAAAAAAGAGTTCTTTGACAAACTTCGTCTTGTGATGCCCTAAGTCTAAGACTCAGTGACATTCTCTTGACTGTGTTGTTTTCTTGACATAACAAAGGAATATCATTTTAAATTTAAATTATATATGTTCAAAGATAGAAAAAGTCTTAACAGAGCATTTAGTTCAATGCTCAGGTATGTCCCTTTATTAACAGCCTTGGTAAGTGTTACTGTGATTCCACTTGAACAATTTTTTTTTTTCCTGCAACAGTCTCACTTTGTCGCTCTCAGTGGAGTCCACTGTAGCATCACAGCAGCAACCTCAAACTCTTGGGCTTAAGTGATTCTCTTAACTCAGTCTCTGAAGTAGCTGAGACTACAGCCACCTGCCACAATGCCCAGTTTTTTTCTTTTCTTTTGCAGATGTCATTGTTGTTTTGCAGGCCCCAGGTTGGGTTTAAACCCACGTATGTGGCCAGTGCCCTAACCGCTGAGCAACTGGCACCAAGCCGACTTGAATAATTATTGCAACATGATATTCACTTCTTAGAGCCAGGAGCAGCAACTCACACCTGTAATCCCAGTACTTGGGAGGCTGAGGTAGGAGGATAGGTTGAGGCCAGGAGTTCAAAACTAGCCTGGGCAACAAAGTCAGGCCTTGTCTCTATAAAAAGTAAAGGTGTGGTGCTGTATGGCTGTGGGTTCAACCACTCGAGAGGCCTCAGCAGGAGGATAGAAAGGTTTGAGCCCAGGAGTTTGACATCACAGTGAGCTATGATGATACCACTGCACCATAGCCTGGGTGAGAGAGTGAGACACCATCTCAGAAAGAAAGAAAGAAACCCATTCTTGACACAGAAAACCACTTCATTTTCACACACTTGTCAGATGCTGGGGCTGCCAGATAGCAGGCACTATTTGGATTAAAGTGTTCAGTCAAATATCAGAATGATCACTAAGGACTCAAACCCTGTCTCTCTTATTCCCCTCCCTGTGGTGCCGGCCCCGTTCCTGGTACCCCAGGCAGAGTTGGAAGACTGCAGCTGGACGGTTCTCCCAGCACCACGGAGCACGTCCATGGTCCCTTCACCTGCATCTCCAAGCTGAATATTCCCACCCTTTAATCCTTCTCCAGGAGTTAAGCATTCTTGATTTTCCAGCCTCCAATCAGCAGTAAAACAAATCTAATTATCACTTAGCTCATCTGTGATTGCAAATAAACTCTAAGAGATAAAAGGGATCACAGTGTGTTCTTTTTTTTTTTTTAGACAGAGCCTCAAGCTGTTTCCCTGGGCCCTAGGCTCAAGCTATTCTGCCTCCACCTCCCAGGTAGCTGGGACCACAGGCGATAGCCTGCTGCGGGGCCCGGCTATTTTTTGGTTGCAGCCATCATTGTTGTTTGGCAGGTGAGGCTGAATTCAAACCTGCCAGCTCAGGTGTATGTGACTGGAGCCTTAGCTGCTTGAGCCACAGGTCAGCCCACAGTCTGTTCTTTAAAAGAAATTATTTTCTAAAAATATTATACGGGTAATTGATCATATAACTGAAGCTATATAATAACATGACTGGTTTATGAGTTCAAGAACCACTGTTCTTTCTAGTAACAAAGGACTAATGAAGGAAGCTATGCCTGAATTTGGATTTTTAATCTCAAAGGAAACATTTTTTCTCAGAAGCAAAAGTTCTCTCATCCCTCAAATCAGGTTAGGGCCTCAGGAGCAAGTGCTGGGAAGGCAGGGCTGTGGCCCCAGGTACCACAAAGGCTTCCTCCTTTAGGATTTTTGTTAGGGCTCTAGCTACAGTGTTGTATAAGCAGTTTTATTTTTAGTGTGCAGTTTTGCAGAACTTGCCTCTGTTAATAACAAGGGAAAAAAACTCTAGTAAATTATTTCTATTCTCAGTTCTTCAAATTTCATAATAGCTTGTTGAACAGTAATGATTTCAGGAAAAATGCTCAATTATTTTGTCATGAACAAAGTCAGAACTTTTGTGCCTAATACCATTTAAAGACAACGGATTCTAAACTGCAACAGCAAATGATGGTTTTAGAGTTTCTAGTTAAAAGATACCGTTGCAGACCTCTTATTCTTCAAGACACTCATCAAACAACAAACACTGTGTTGAATTTACCTCTTTCTTGTTACCATGCAATGCCAGGACTTCTTTCTGCAATTTGATGAGAAAACAAAAGCCCATTCTCCCCACCTGATAGTTTCCCCAAGGCTGCCTCCCACTTCTGCCCCAGAACCACTTCCTTATTGATGTGGGAACAATTAAAGAGGTGTAGAGTCTTAATTAAAATTTAATTACTCACCTATATATCTGTCTAACAAGGGTACAAGTGAACTTTTCTAGAACTAGAATACAAATGTTTTGATACAATGACTAAGCAATGACATGAAATCTATGTTAACCAGCTTGATGAAAGTATTTCAAATTGTATAGGAAAACAGTACAATGTACCCCATGTTTGCATTAATGTATACAGCTATCAATTAATAAAAAAAATTTAATTACTAAAAGAAATAGCCTGATTAACCACCTTTTTAAGGTCTACCTTTACCAAGTTATTAGAAGTTTGAAGCAAAATTTGCTGCTAGCTTAAGGGGTATTCATCATTTTCTCTATCTTAGGGGAAAATATTTAAATGGTTAATATTTCCTAACAAACTCATTCAGAACTGGTTATCTTTTAAGTCAAGCTTCTAACCCTTTCTTGTTGTTCAGCAAATGTTTAAAACTATAAGAAAGAATGCTTATATAAGTAAGTTTTAGTAAAACATTTCCCCTTTCACTGGCAACAATTTTTAAACTAATTACCTAATTATAATTTCCCACCAAATCCTAGGGAATGCTGATCAGTGTGTCTAATAAATAATCTCTCCGAATCACTTGGCAGGTCCTTCACGTCCCCTCTCCCATGACATATCAACTCTTTAATTTTCTTACAAAATGAAAATGACTCGAAATAACTTGCCACATACATAGAAAAGGCATTGAGGCTAACAGGATGATCTAACACATGGAAATAAGGACAAAGTGAGGACAGTGAGGCCTCCCAGCCAGGGATCATTTAATCTCTCTGTTTGACTTTGTTATTTCCTATTTGGATTGATTCTCAGGACTGTGAAGTTACACAATACCATCAGAGTTTTGTTCTGTAGAAATGATAATGCCAGAGGTTTATTGCCCTGTGAGACCTGAACCAGTTTTGTTTCCTAATGTAGCAATCTTAGTTTAACATTCCTCTGAGAAAAATACCAGTTCCTCAGATATCGCATTTACTCCATATCTGTCTGAAATAAATATTTTTAACTATTTCGAAATTGCACTTTGACAGTGATCACCAACACACAGATGTGCGGCTGTGGTCAGGCCTCAGGACCTGGCTCTGTGCAGCCCCGGGAAGGAGACCTCAGACATCCAGGCCCACCCCATTTCTTCCCCCAAACAGCCATTACCTCCCCAGGTACCTCATCACCTAATAAGTATGTGTTGCTCCCTTTCACGACTCTTACTCATATACAACAAAATGAGCACAGCAGATCCAAAGAGTGAGTTTGTTTTCAAATGTGTATTTATTTGTCCTAATCATTACCTTATTTAACACCTCCCCTCCTCTGTGCCATTTTTATTTTATTTAAAAATAGGAGAAAAATATATTTCTTACTCATTAAAAGAGAGTTTTCTCCTTTCTAGCTGAGCTCTTCACCCTACTCTCCCATGAGCAGACAGGTTGTGACAGTCACCCGGCAGGAATGCCAGCCCGACCTCCCCTCACTCTGCTGGTGAGTCCAGACCAGACACCAGGCAGGTGTGCTTCCGGACCTGCAGACAGCAGCACCCTTTGATGACATAGGAAGAAAAGTCATATCAGATATTATTTGTCTCACTATTTTCCTTTGTATTCAATTTACATGACTCTGTCCTTGAACACTGCTGCTGGTTACCCAGACTGAAGACTGGATTTGCCTGTGCTGTTGGCTCTGGGGGGTAGCATCTTAATTCCAGATTGACTGGAATCTTTGACCATCGCCCTCCATCTCGGACTCTGTCTGGACATTTTCCCACTCACGTGAGTCTCTTCTCTTTACCTTGTCACTTTCCCTCTGAAGAGGCTGAAGCAACTCCATTTTGCACTAAGCTCTGACTGGGCCTCAGAGGGTTGTCTGAGGGCAAATGGGAGGGGCACCCAGCCCAGGTGGAAACAACCCCTGAAAAACAAACACCCAGCCCTATCTTGGAAAGTCCCTAACTGCAAAGCTGACTCAGCCAATGAGCACTCCGCAAGTGTCCCAGAAACTAGCCCTAACTTACCATGTTGCCCTCTACCAAATTACCCCCACATTTTATTTCATCCCACAATGCTCAGCAGTCCCGACAACAAAAGAAACCCCGAACCTGGCAGGGGGTCGCTCCTCTGCAGCTACACTGTTGGGTGGAGTGGCCCAGGCATATGCTTGAATAAAGACACTCCTTTGCTTTTACATGTGTGTATGGTGGTCTCTCAGTGGTGATTTCCATCCCAACACCTCGGGATCTAGATTTTGACTAGTTGTTCAACACAGTTAATCATTCAACCACTTGAACAGTCTGTGTTTTAGGGTGAGGGCAGGAGGGAGGTGGAAGACCCAGCAAAGACCTGGAGTTACAAGAAGAGCCCACCGTGCTTGGAGTCAGGGTGAGAGTAGGGGTGGGAATGAAGGTAAATAAATGTAAAAATGGGTAAATAATGTCTCCAAAAAATCTATGCTTCCATTTTAGATTTCATGGGTGCTTTAAGGAAAGAATGTAAAGTCATCAAGAAAGTAAGGCCCGCGGAGTGTCTTTCTGGTGAGGTGAGCTCCTGCAGCATGAGGTAGAGGCTGTGGTGTGACACTCTCAGGCGGGGCAGCCATGCAGGAACTGCACATGCAGATGTCTTTGGCAGGAACTAAGGAGGCCATGTCAGGAACAAGAAGGACCTATTAGGGGAGGAGACAGAGGCAGGGATGGATTGGAGACTGTGTCATGCAGGATTTTGGAGGTCACAGCAAGTTTATTCTCCATTCAATGAGAAGACTGAAGGGTTTTCCACAAGCGCACAGCATAGTCTGTTTTCTGTTGAGATAAAGTCAAATCATTCTAGTTTGGTGTTGTCAGATTTAGTGAATAAAAATATAGAGCATGATATATTCCACTCAATATTTGTAACATACATTTACTAAAAATGTATTCATTTGCCTTTTTTTCAGATTTAATTGGCTGCCCTGCATGGTATCTGGCAGCTCTGCTCTGGTTTTGTGTAAAGTATATCGTAGGACAGGAGAGAGATCAGGAAGAACAAGTTCAAGACCAGGCCCCATGTGAGAAATGGCTGTGGGAACCATGTTGACTTGACAATCACTGTGGAGACAAAAGAAAGGGAGAGATTCCAGAAATATTTTTTAACCAGAGCTGAGAGGGCTTACTGACAAATCTATTCAAAGGTGATTCATGGGAAACAAAAAATACAGGTAGAGAGAATCCCAGTGCTCAGCCTTGATAAATGCAGATACCATGAAATGTTGCCCAGACCTAGGGAAGTCTGAGGAAGGATGGTATGGAATGCTTTCCTGTGCCTTTTGATCCTTTTAAAACTTTGTCTATTCACTAACAGGAGGCAAGACTGATCTAATGATGTTTTAATCTGTTGTATTAATACTGATTTTATATGGGCAGTGTTTTCAATAAAATAGTAAAGCCTAGTTGGCGGTGGGATTTTGTGCAGGATAACAGGATGCTGGGAGACAGCTGAGATTGCAAAAGAAGGATGTCCACACAAAGGGTGGAAGGGGAAGGGGGCTGCTGGACGTTCTGGCTCAGTCTGGAAGCTGCTGGCTGTGGAAAGTTCCTGGCAGTGGGACAGAGGGAATCAGAGGCAAACACCACCACCTACAGCTTCACGCTCTATTTCGTGATGGTGGCACGCAGGCATGTAAACAGGAGCAAGTAAGAACCAGAGGGGCCTTCAGCTGTCAACAGGAGCAGAAACCACAGACTTGTCTTTATGAAAAGAAGAGGTCTGTAAAAGCAAGACAGCTTCTCAGACGTGGAGGGAGGGTAATGCAGGATTCAAACTGATGCCAGGAGCGTAGGCTGAGTTGACTTTTAGCACGGGTGGATGCTGTTGTACCCACATGGCAATTGCAATGGACGGAATGTTTGTGTTCCCCTAAGATCCATATGCTGAACTCCTAAGCCCAAGGTGATGTGTTAGGAGACTGGTTCTCAACCTATAGGTCGCAACCCCTTCGGGGGTTGAATGACCCTTTCGCAGGGGTTGCCTAATGTCAGATATTTACATTACGATTCATAACAGTAGCAAAAATTACAGTTATAAATTAGCAATGAAAATAATTTTATGCTTGAGAAAATAATTTTATGCTTGAGAATCACCACACCATGAGGGTTGCGGCATTTGGAAGATTGAGAACCACTGTAATAGGAGGTGGGGTCTTTGGGAGATGATTAGATAAAAGGAGCCCCAGACAACTCTTTCCCTTTCTATTTAGTTTCGCTTGGCACATCAGAATACATGAGAAGTAGGCTGTCTGAGGCCCAGGAGAGGGTCCTGGCCTGACTGTCCTGCACGCTGATCTCAGACTTGTAACCTTCAGACTGGGAGAGTTCAATTTCTGAGGTTTGTAAGCACCTTCATCTAAGGTCATTTGTTACAACAGCCACACTCACTAGGACAGACACCCAACTGCTAGTCTCAGGATCCCGCAGTCCAACACTGATGAAAATTAAGCTAATACTCTGGTAAAGAAAATGTGTTCTACCATCTTATCACCAGAACATGCTCTTAGTGACAAAACTCAGTGATGTGTACAGAGCTGCAGCTGTGCTCCCCCACACATGGAGCTGGGAGCCACTTTGCATTAGCAGCTGCACCATCATCAGAGCCCTTTGCTGCCTTCGGCTGCTGTGGTCTCTACGTCCAAGACCCAGGGCCAGTGATGTGGGGAAACTGGTCCTTGCTGCCTACCAGTGTGAGCCAGTTCCAGCTCCCCTGTGCTAGTGTCCAGCCCTGGCCCAAGTGATGGACCCTGATGTGTCCTTTAATGGACGTATTGTGGTGTGTCTATGATGACAAAGCAAGAACTAGTAAGGCACAGATTTAGGGCTGACCCCTCTTTCTGGGTCAGACAGATGTACAGGACACCCTCATCTCTGTACAGGGTCACTCACACCACTGCTCGTGGTAAATGTCCCCTCTTTTAAGGCCTAGACTAGGAGAACATAGGCCAGGACCCCGGAGCTCCAATGGTGGGTGACAGACATTCCCCACAGATGGTGAGAGAAAAGGAGGATGGGGAGCTTTTCCCAAGAGGCACATTAGCTCAGTGTACCTAACACAACCCTGACCCTGCTATGAGGGCATTTATTTTTTTTTTACTTCATTGCTTAAAATTATCAAAATCAGGTGTTTTTCTTTTAAAATGCTACTTCACAGAAAGTAGAAGTTTACATGGTACCATTAACAGCTAGATCATGAGAGCTGCTTCCTGATTAAAGAAATCCATTTCTGGACCCTCAAAGGATGGCAATTATGCAGATTTATGTAAACGACATGCAAATCACCTTGAAAATAAAGTGTGCAAAAGATAAGAACCACGCTCCCAAGCTGTGACTTGTCAGTCTAATGCTGTTTAGTGGAAAAGGATGCAACCCCCAATGAAAACAAAACCTGAATTATGGAGAGGAAACCTTACCTCCTACTTGCCTTTTGGAAATAATTAGATTTGGGTGAGATAAGCAGGTATTCTGTCTAAGAAGATTACAACGTCTCCCTGCTTTTCCCGAATACTCAGCAATAGAGATGTTTCTAGTACAGAAACAGCTGAGTCAGCATAGCTTTAGGAAGGTGTTAATGAGTCTTGGAATTGCTGTTCTGCCTGTTATTGGTCCTGTCAATCCTGCAACCTTTCTTGACCTTCAAGTCTTAGTTCCCCATCCACATTATCGCAGAGAAGATGCAGTGAGCCCCATGACCAAGCCGCAAGCCAGGGCTCGCACAGCCAGTCTCCCTGTGCGTCTCACTCACTCCTCTAAGAATGGACGGCTGGTCATCTGTGACTTTACCTGTCATGTCAGAGATACAAACTAAATAAAAGTGGCATGTAAGCAAAGTTATGTGCAGACAATCACAGCCTCTGAGCAAATCTTCACAAACACAAAACAGAATCAAATCAAAAAAAGAAGAGCAGAAAAACAAGAACCCCAAATCCAGAACTGAACACTCCCAACACCCAAGGAACTCATATGACAAGGAAAAAACAAGCAGAAAGATCTTTTCTTCTTTTTTATACACAAACTTTAATCACAACTGCTGAGCCCATCGCCTGGTCCCATTTCTCCTCTTCCACTGGCTTTTCCCCAGGATCTGAGTTTCTTCCAGAGGAATCGATGGACATCAGAGATGAATGGCCAGCCTGGTGAGTGATCACTGATGTCCCCAGAGACCCAGAGCAGAGCATCAGATAATGCCAGCTCCCATCAGACAGGAAAGAATAAAAATGATAAAAGAAAGGCTGCCTGCCCAATACAGACACACACTTGTGAGTGCAGAGGTAGTGGTCCCCTTTTTGTAATGCTCCTTGTTGGGAGACAAGATGGCTCCATCACAGAAGGATGAGTAGTCCCCTTCCCCTGGTACTGTCTTTGGTGTTCCATTCAAGGATGAATCAGCAACCAAGAACCAGCAGACATGGAACAAAAATCGAGGGGCTCAAGACACGGACACTCAGAGCCTAGAGGACACACAGATTGCTAGAGCTTCCTACAGAGTCTAAACCAGTACTAATTATTATCCTAAAAATACTCACTTGTGTAAAGTATCAATGACAATGGACCTCAACCAGAGTGATTGTGCTCACCCTTCCAGGGCCCTGAGGAGGCAGCAGTCAACATCTGGGGACATGTCTTTCAACTATTGGTCTCTGGTGGATATGAGCAGTGTACAGCTGAGCACGTCACAGAGCACAGGACAGTCCCCAGCAGCTGAGCATGTCACAGAGCACAGGACAGTCCCTAGCAGCTGAGCACGTCACAGAGCGCAGGACAGTCCCCAGCAGCTGAGCACGTCACAGCGCGCAGGACATTCCCTAGTAGCTGAGCACGTCACAGAGCACAGGACAGTCCCCAGCAGCTGAGCACGTCACAGTACACAGGACAGTCCCCAGCAGCTGAGCACATCACAGAGCACAGGACAGTCCCTCGCAGCTGAGCATGTCACAGTACACAGGACAGTCCCCAGCAGCTGAGCATGTCATAGAGCGCGGGACAGTCCCTAGCAGCTGAGCATGTCACAGTGCACAGGACATTCCCCAGCAGATGAGCATGTCACAGAGAAAAGGACAGTCCCCAGCAGCTGAGCACATCACAGAGTACAGGACAGTCCCCAGCAGCTGCGCATGTCACAGTACACAGGACAGTCCCCAGCAGGTGAGCATGTCACAGAGCACAGCACAGTCCCCAGCAGCTGAGCATGTCACAGCACGCAGGACATTCCCTAGTAGCTGAGCACGTCACAGTACGCAGGACAGTCCCCAGCAGTTGAGCACGTCACAAAGCACAGGACGGTCCCCAGCAACTGAGCATGTCAGAGAGCACAGGACAATCCCCAGTAGCTGAGCACGTCACAGAGCACAGGACAGTCCCCAGCAGCTGAGCACATCATGGTACACAGGACAGTCCCCAGCAGCTGAGCATGATCCCACCCCAAATGTCAACTGTGCTGGTTTAAAAATATTGATATGTCTAAGGGAAAAAAGCTTTCTTAGAGGAAGAATAAGGATCTTCTTGCTTAAAAGAAAAATAAAAATCAAAGAAATGATGGCATGTTAGAGGTAGTAATTACAGGAGAGTGATAAACCTGTGATTTTGTTTTTCATTTTTTTTTGTTTGTGTAGTTTTTGGCCCAGCCTAGGTTTGAACCTGCCACCTCCAGCTTAAGGGACCAGTGCACTGCCCAGACCTGTGATTTTGATAGTAAAAGTCAAGTAAATCGCTAATATCTTACACTTGAAGGATAATGAGATTAAAAACAATAGGTATGGGCAGTGCCTGTGGCTCACTGAGTAGGGTGCCGGCCCCTTCTATGGAGGGTGGCGAGTTCAAACTAGGCCCTGGCCAAACTACAACAAAAAAATAGCTGGGCCTATGGCAGACACCTGTAATCCTAGCTACTTGGGAGGCTGAGGCAAGAGAATTGCCTAAGCTTAAGAGCTGGAGGTTGCTATAAGCTGTGAGCTGTGATACCACCACACTGTACTGAGGGCAACAAAGTAAAACTCTGTCTCTAAAAATAAATAAATAAATAAAATAAAAATAAAAGGGAAAAAAAGTCACTGGCCATGAAGACAAGGTCCCAGATACCTCATATCCATTTAAAGAGTACACAAGTAGGCTCGGCGCCTGTGGCTCAATCGGCTAAGGTGCCAGCCACGTACACCTAAGGTGGTGGGTTCGAATCCCCAGCCCAGGCCCGCCAAACAACAATGATGGCTGCAACCAAAAAATGGCTGGGTGTTGTGGTGGGCGCCTGTGGTCCCAGCTACTTGGGAGGCAGAGGCAGGAGACTTGCTTGAGCCCAGGAGTTGGAGGTTGCTGTGAGCTGTGATGCCATGGCACTCTACCCAGGTGGATAGCTTGAGGCTCCGTCTCAAAAAAAAAAAAAAAAAAGAGTACACAAGTAACAGAAAACGGAGGAGAAAGAGCGAGAATCCAGAGAACCAACAAGAACATTTTCCTGAGCTGAAGCTGGAAAAGGTCTGCATTACCTTCAGGTTGATTAATAAGAATGATTCACACTCAGAAAAGTCCTCTTGAAATTACAGACATTAGAATACCACGATAATAAAAAAAGATGAAATCATGAAATAAGCCCAAATGTGGAAAAGATGGGGCAGTGTTAGGTACAATTTGCTTTCTGAAAATTTCAGTCTAAAGAGATGTCAGACAAAGGACAATGTTTTTAAAATTCTAAGAAGAATTAGAACTAAGCTTCAATAATCAACCGAATACATTTTTCGAACCAAAAAAATGTAGACATATGAAGTAGGAAATTGATAAGTTAAAAATAAAGTATATTTAGAATAAGATATCAAAAGAAATTATCTTTTAAAAAGTTAATGATATAAATATTACAAAATACTGAAAAATAACATTTTTTACTAAATATCTGAAATAATTCCATTATTGTTCCTACATTGTTTAGTTATCTATTCACTGATTGTTCTCTTTATATTGAACATCAAGACTTATTATGAAGTACAGACGAGGAGTTAAGATTGTGTGAATGTGGGTGAGAGATATAGAATCCAGACAGAGATGAACCATATAGAGACCCTGGACATAGGAAGAGATTGCACTCTAAGAGTAGAGAGAAATATTAAAGGATTTAGGGTCAACTGAATACCCATAGGTATTCAATTTTTCATAGGAAAAAATTAATCTTCATTTCTTCATCATTCCATATTTAAAAATTAAATTATAGATGCAGTAATTACTTAAGGTGAAAAGACAAAATAATAAAGCTGATAGAAAATATATCATCACAAACAAAGAATGGATAAATTGGAGGCTATTAAAGTTAAAAGTTTTTATTTACTGTATATATGTATATATATATAGTTTTTAGACAGAGTCTCACTCTGTCACCTGGGTAGAGTGCCAAGGCATCAGAGCTGACAGTAACCTCAAAGTCTTAGGATCAAGTGATCCTCTCACCTCAGCCTCCTGAGTAGCTGGGACTATAGGCACCTGCCACAATGTCCAGCTTATTTTATGTATTTTTAGTAGAGATGGGGTCTTGCTCTCGCTCAGGCTGGTGTTGAACTCCTAAGCTCAAGACATTCTCCCACCTCGGCCTTCCAGAGTGCTAGGATTACAGGTGTGAGCTACCACACCTGGCCTATATTATTATCATTTTTTTAAAAGTTCAAGAGTAGGAAACACAAAGTAGGAAAAGTATTTATAACTTACATAACCAGCTAAAGGGCCAAAACCAGAACGTAAAATTACCTCCTAATATTCTAGAGGAAAATATTCCAAAGACTCCAAAAGAAAAAAAAACAAAAAAACAATGGCAAGAGACTGCAACAGATGATTCACAAAAGAGGATCTCCCAAAAAGTCAGTAAGGCTACAACAAGGCACTCAGTCTCATTAACACGTGAGTGGTGCCGGCTACAATACAGAATGCCAGGAGCTACTGCTACACACGCTCATCAGAACAGCCAAGAGGAGGGCTGACGAGGGGAGTGTGGTCATAACAGGGAGTGGCTTCGCACACTGCAGGAAGTGAGCTTACGTTCTCCAGATAAACATAAATACACCTGCCAGCCAGACATTTCCTTCCTAATTTTGTACACAGTACGTTTGCCTAGTTAGAAATACATTAATAAATTCATAGTAACATTACTTAGTCAAAACTTTAAATCAAACCAGTTTCCATGTAGATTTGATAAGTAAATTTTTTATAAAATTGTACAGTTGAATGTATCACTTATTTCAAAATTTTAATATCAATACTATTTTTTTCCTTTGCAAATTTACTGCAGTTCTTTAGTAAACCTCAGTTTTTACCGGCACACCTTCAGCTGCCTTGGAATGTAATTCACCTCACTCAGAGTCTTGACTTTCTTCTGTAAGACCTCCTTTCCCTGTTTACCACGGTTCGTCTGACTTCCTTCTGTCTTCTGATACCATTAGCACTTGCTGCAATCCTTACTGCTAAGTGTTCAACTTATTCTTATATGCTACACTTGCAGAATTCAGTGTACAAGAATGAAAATAATCTCTGGTCATTCTGCATTATCTGTATTTCTTTTCATCTTTTTTACCAGCTCTTTTAAAAAATGTCTTTTTCTGTCACTATTTTCTAACTTACAGGGATCCTTCAAGCTGGACATTCAGGCCTTCAAAAGCCTCCTAATATTTTGACGCATATCACAACTGGAAATCATAACATTGTTTTTGTTTCCTAAAACTTTTGAAAGTGGGCTTCCTGAAGCGCGAGAAATAGGTCATACGTTTATTTTCTCCCAAGTGACTTTTCATTTTTTCCCCCTTAACTCTGTCACCTCTTTGTCAGAGTCTCCTTCTTGTATATACTCCTTTCCCAATAAACAACATTAAAACAAAATAAATGGAGAATTAGAAATGTTTATTTTCTGAACCATACGTTCCAAGCTGCCATCTCCCTGTGCAGCTATTTCTACAGGAAGTCAAGCCCCTCTACTGCTCTATAAGCAGCTGTGCCTTGTATAAAAGCACACTAAAGAGATAACTGGCCTGTTTTCCAGTAGCAGTCAGTCTTTAGAAGCTGTGCCCTCTCATAAAGAGTCAAATCATGGAGTCATTTCCAAGTATCTCAGCTAGGAAGATGGAGAGATTTGCCATGTAGCGGTTTAACCAGAAACGCAAGAGCCATAGTGGAAAGTTGAAACATCACAAATTTCACACAAGGAGCCAGTGGGAAATTTATACCTACCAGGTACAGTGCACGCTGTCTGGGTGGGGGGCAAGATGACAGCCTTGAGTCAATTTGTACAAAAACCAAAGTAAGTAAAAATAACACATGTATCCCCAATATCCTGAAATTGAAAGGCACAGTTGAGAGAGGGAACTGCCCTTCCCTCTGTACTCTGGGAGACAAATCTGTGTGGTTAGCCTCCTTGATTTTTGCTTCCATTTAGATTTGGCAAAAGAAAGGGGAATGACCTGTAGTGCTGGTTCCTGTACCTATCCTCTCCCTTTCTCTGCCCCACCCCTGGCTTTTCATTCGCCACAACTGCTTTGTAACAACTCTGTCTTCTTTCAGACTGAGGGATGGGAGTGGTCCAGAGATACTGACAATCCATTATAAATTTGATCTTAGGATTTCCCTATGCCCTGCTACACCTTTGTAAATGATCATATGATTGAATTTGAGTGTGTCTTCGGTTTCCTGCCAGGGTTCTGACTTTTTTATGGGGTGTGACTACCATGTTCCATTTTGGTGACAGAATAAACTGGTGACCACCACAAGGTGAAGTGACACCAAATGGAGGGAGTAGCTGCCCTGACAGTCCATGGTCTGGCTCCAGAGCACACACATCATGGTAACACTCGTCTTTTCAAAAATAACTCTTCATGTTGTATGGCTAAGTAATGGCATAATCAGGCCTAGAAATCAAATATGCTAATTTGGCTCATAGATTTTTAAATAATTCATATACTTTTCACATTTTCTTTGGGTAGATCCCCTAAGTTGCTAGATAAGTACATTGTATATAATATGTACAATGCAAAACATTTACTTAGATGTTTATTGTTTTCCTAGGAGCTCAGATTTCTCTCTAAACCATACAGGAGATTTTCAAGCACATTTACTCTGTTAAGTGGTTCTGGTGATTCCACTACTCCAAATACAAAAGCAGTATGCTAGGAGAACTACTCTGCAGTCAAAAAGCTGGTTAGCTACTAAGTAATGAGGTTATAAAGGCAATGGCCCTTATTATCCTCTGGGGTTTAATAATATTTCCCAACTCTTGAGAATACTCACCAAGGTTATAGGTGAAACACCTACATGCCTCTGGCCAAAAAAGCCATTTGAGAGAGAGTGGTGAAAAGACTTTGTGTGGGCATACTTGTAAGAAACTGAGGCAGAATCCCATGTGGCCAGGTTGGTTGTGAGCCTAACATGCCCAAGGATTTGGCTGGAATAGCACTTACTGTGTTAAGGAATTAAGGTTGACTTTATAAGGCCAATAAAAAAGCCCTTTGAAAAACTGGCCAGATACCCATTAGTAACCTTTCCTAATCTGTGGTAAGTAATGAAGGTCGCTTGCTGATGGGTCCAGGAATGGAAATGTGCTCCGGGACCTCAAGAGAAGAGGAATTTATCCAATGCATACAGGTATCTAATGGCACAGATGAAACTTGGGCTCATGAAAGACTTTTGAGAAGTCCAGCCTGAAAATTCCTTATAAAAAGTTCCAGCAAAATCCACTGACTTAAGGCCTACATGGGAGCAGAGGTTTGCACACAAATTCCTGTATGCCCAAGAAGTTTCTTTATGCCTTATTTAAAGATCTGAAGTAACAGTCTCCAAATGGCAAGGCCAGCAAGGGCAGGTATTCAATCTACCTTGTTCCTCCCTAGCCTCAGGCTTCATCAGATAAGAACAGAGAAGTAATGGCTAACAACATGTTCTCCATTAAGTTATGTTAAATTGGGTTATGTTGAAAGGGTTATGTCAAAAGGTATATGTTGAGTGGATTATTGGAAGCTAATCACCAGGTAGTCACATGATGTTTAAATGGATCAATGAGGTCATTGCTGTATTATGTGCATGTACAAAATTCCCTATATATACCAACCCCAAATAAAGAAGCTCGCTATTTTACCTGAGCGAGCAGATGGTCACTTTTATTTAAAACACAATTTCAATAAATGTGCTTGTTCTCTGCGACATCACTTTTCCGTGAGACTCTTATGGCAAAAAAGGTTGTTCATTTCTTTTAAAAATCCATCACTGAGGCTCAGCACCTATAGCTCAGTGGTTAGCACACTGGCCACATACACTGTGGCTGACAGGTTTGAACCCGGCCTGGGCCTGCTAAACAACAATGACAACTGCAACAAAAAATAGCCAGGTGTTGTGGTAGGTGCCTGTAGTCCCAGCTACCTGGGAGTCTGAAGCAAGAGAATCACGTAAGCCCAAGAGTTGGAGGTTGCTGTCAGCTGTGACGCCACAGCACTCAACCCAGAATGACATAGTGAGACTGTCTCAAACAAACAAACAAACAAACAAAAACAATAGTCCATTGCTGATCTGGGATTGCCTATGAAGGGAAAATAGAGATGAGGTATGTTTCACTAGAAATAACCACATTGTAGCCACATAAGCAATGGAGTTTGCTTTGCAAATATTAGCAGGTATGTTTGCAGGGCTCTCTGAGATTGTTTCATTCTAATAACACTCATTTTTTAAAAACATATTTCTAAAAATATGTTCCACATGAAACATAAAGTCAACCCAACAATAGCTTGGGCTGACACATACTGTAAAATGTGGTCAGTGGCACATAGTTGTCTCCTGGTGCTGTGAAACAGGTTTATAGCATCATTATGTTTCACCAGCATCCTGTGTGCAAGAAGGGAAATGATTGTCAACAAAAGAGAGGTTGATTTGGGTTTTTTCTTTTTTAAGTGCACAAATCTAGTTGGTTCTATAAATCTAACACTGGAACATGTCCCCTAAATAAAGAAACAATAAGTTTAAGTGCATGTACTTTGACACAGCTATTTAAGTCAATTTTCTTGGTGGAATGCTTTGCCACTGGCACAGCACACCTCACCAAGGCCGCCGTGTCCCACGCTGTGATGCCACCTCCATCAGCATCTCCACATGATCGTTCTCCATGCCTCATCTACCTTGGGTGTCATTTTTTATTCTATTCAGGGGCTTCTTTTCATTTTTATTATTTCCCTGGGATAGCATGGTTCTATTGAAATAATCACATCCTAATCCTCTTTGACCCTTGAGTGATAATGAGCGATTACAGAGTAATTTTGAGATACATTAACAAAAAGTCTCCAGAATTATAATTTTACTTCTCATGTTGCTGTGCTGTCTCTCAGGTGAAGTTCAGAATAATGTTTAGAAAGAAGAAAAGCAGATGTCTCTGGTTTCCAGAATCCATCTGTGCTCGCACACTGGTTAGTCTGGACAGACTACGGAACCAATGAAGCAATGAAGCAACAAGCATCTTTGTGGAAAGAGTACATAATGTTATTTTTTTCTCTGAAAAAAATATTTTCAATGCAATAAGATGACTTGTACCAAATCACATTAGTTTTCTTATTTTTTTATTTTTTGGTTTTATACTTTTTTAAGTTTATTATGATACACGATTAGTACAAATCTCTACCAACAGTCATGTGTTTATGATTTTTCTTATTTGTTTTTCAAAATATTAATATTCTGTTCAAATTTTGAACAGACTCTTCAAAAGGCAGACAAATGGTCAAGAATATATGAAAAAATGTTTGACATCACTAATCATCAGGGAAATGCACATTAAAACTGTAAGGATAGGGACGGTACCTGTGGCTCAAAAGAGTAGGGCACCAGCCCCATATACCGGAGGTGGCTGGTTCAAGCCCGGCCCTGGCCAAAAACTGCAAAAAACCCAAAACAAAACAAAACAAAACCATAGGGATATACTACCTTACCTCTGCCAGAATGACCATTATTAAAATGTCAAAAAACAGATACCGGCATGGATGCAGAGAGAAAGGAATGCTATCCACTGTTAGCACTCACTGTTGTGAGACTGCAAGCTGGTATAGCCTCTACCGAAAAAAGCGTGGAGATTCCTCAAAATGCTAAAAGTAGATCTACCATTTGATCCAGCAATTCCACTACTGTGTATCTACCCAAAGAAAATTAAATATTTCTTTTTTTTGGCTGGGGGCTGGGTTTGAAACCACCACCTTCAGTACATGGGGCTGGCACCCTACCCCTTTGAGCTACAGGTGCCACCTGAAAATTAAATCATTTTATTAAAAAGATACCTGCATACATTCATCACAGCACAATTCACAATTGCAAAGATATAGAATCAACCTAAGTGCCCGAGTGGATGAAGAAAAGGTAGTGTGTATAAACCAGGACATACAACTCAGCCGTGAAAAGAGTGAAATGAGTCTTTGCAGTGACTTGGATGGAACTGGAGACCATTATTTTAAGTGAATTATCTCAGGAATGAAAAAAATAGACATATTCTCACTTTTAACGGAGCTAAACCAATGAGCACAGGCAGGCACAAGTGGAAACTCAGAAGCACGGAGAGGAGGGAAGGAGGGTTGAAAACTTGCCTTTGGTGCAATGAGCTTTACATCTCCTGAAGTTTCTCATAAGCTACTGAAAGATGCCTTCCTTGCCCTCCCTAGCCTCACCACCCCAAAGTCTAGCCAAGATGAGAAAGAACCTGAAGGCATAAAGGAGACGTGTGACCCAGAGGAGCAACAGGGAGACACACAGGACAGTGGTGGGGGCAGAGGAGCACCAGGGTGGCAGATGGAGGGAGAGTTGCTGGTTCCAAGAAAAATACTTCAATGAATCAATTACTCAAATTGCTTGAAAATATTTAAATGAACTATTTTCTCCAGATAATATTAAAACATAATTAAAGGAAAACATAAGATGATTATTAGCTCCAAGATAAAAATATGTAAAAGGAAATGTAATTATGATATATTGTTTGCTACAGCTGTGAAAAATATTCAGATAGTCATAATATCATCACAACTGACTTAGCAACAGCAGACATAGGATCTGACTCTGGGACAGAGGGAACAGGTTGGCGTCGCAGGTACACAGGTGAGAGCCACCACTTTAGCGCTCATACTGGAAGACAACAGAACACGTCTAAAACCAAGACAGTAACTCTGAGTGTCCTGTCGCAGGATAAACACCAAGGGGAGTGGTCAACACCTCCGAAACTGTCTCCTCCTCCAGGGAGCAGATGGAAAGACAAGGGCAGGAGAGGGGAGTTTTCTGTTAAGATGTAGGCTGTGTAATTAGGCGGTTTTGATTTGTTTATTATATTAAACTTCATGTCTGATTTTTATTTTTATTTTAAAATAAATTAAGGACAGCTATTTTATAAGAAAAAACTGCTTAATCCTTCTTTATGAAAATGGTCTTTGAAATTTAAGTAACAAGGAACCTTGCTTCAGCACTCTTTTCTCCACCAATTTATGTCATTTCTAAGAGCAAAAAAAAAAAAAAAAAAAGCAAAATAGAATGTCTTTAACTTTCCAGAAATGTAAATCTACCTAAAACCTGAGTATGTTAAATGGCCAATGTCATTATAACAAGGAAGCTTGTTATTAATCACAGACTAGGCTTCTGCGGTTATGAGGAATGAACTACTTCTCCAAGAGTAATTATTAACTGTTAAATCCTCCAAGGCAGCTGTGGGGGGTGAGCATGCAGGTGTCATAAATAGAACAATTCCGTGATTTCTCATTTAACCTGTGCACAGCCTAGCTCCTGGGACCAACCACCTACAGAAAAGACCAGGCTAAGGATTCCATTTAAAATAGACGTCATTTTCCAGATGGCTCTCATTGCATATAAGCCAACGGTGGGCACAGGATTCATTAGCGTTGAGAGAATAGTCACAGGAAGGAGAAAAAACAGATAAGGGCAAACTGATATAAAGTGAAATGAGTAAGTAAATATTTCTAAATTCTCATCCCTTAATTTTCTCCACATTCTCTTATCTTTGATACAAAAGCTTAATGACAGAATAGGAGGAAACAAACAAATACCCAGACTAAAAACTACTGTTTAATAAAGATAATTCACATGGCATGAATTACCTCTGCTCTTTAAACATTCAGGAAATTCACTTGGAGATTTTCTGAATTTGGATTACTTATGAACACTGGTAATCTGGCTATGCAGTCATGAGATATTTTAATGGAATATGTGATAGATTAGACATAATTATTTTTACTATTTTCAATTTCTGATTTGAAAATGTCTTATATTTCAGTATTTCTTCTTGATGTCAATTAATTATAATTTTTCACACCTAAACAGAACACCGGTGGGGGCTGTATACCAGCCAAATTCCTTTTACAAAATTATAGGCCATGTTATTAAATTTGTTTCACTGTTATTAAGTTTAGCTGGTCAGATACCTCATTAAGGGCACAAATCAATGACTTTTTTTAAACAGACATCCTCTGTGCACGTGTTCTAACTCACAGAGTAGGTAACAAAAAGTCAAACTCAAAGGAAAGAAAAGGCGCCAGGGTAGTGAGTACCGGAGTAGTTTGGAGAATTGGAGGCGCACAGAATCTAACAACCGGAGGAGGAGGGAGCTTATTTTAGACAGGCAAAGAAATGTGTCAGGAAGTTTAGTCTGAAACATGAATAGCCTTAGACCCGGAGGAGGAAATGATCAGCCGGGAGAGTAAACGGGGCTGGAAAGCCAAACGTCCGGCACCCTTGCACGCACATCCCTTCTCTGTCCTCGCCTCTGAGCGCTTGATCGATTCTCTCTTTGTTTATTTTCATATTTTTAACTTTATTTTAATTTAAATTATCTTAATGAAGAAAGAGTAAATTAGTAAAGCAGTCTAGATTCCACATTATATGCATTTAGGGGGCCAATTTCAGGATGGGTACCTGGACGCACAACTTCAGAAATACCAGGGTGTTACGCACAGCAGCGCCAACGCTCAACTCAGCTCCTACTAGAATAGAGATGACACCTTCAGACGCTCACATCTCACAAAAAAGATACAACTTAAAAACTTACAGCGTCATAGAGACAGATTATCTTCTGTGTGGCCAGTGTATTTTCATGTTCTGTTTGCCACATCTGAACTTCAGAGCAGACACATGAAATTTCTTTGAGGGGGCTCTAACAGGTCCGAGTTGATAGTGCGGAGATCACCTCGCGCCCACGTTCACGCGTGTCTTTAAGGCTTGTTAAATTGTTTTTATTTTGTCATGATGGTGCTCATTTAAGAGCAAAGCCGGGACCCGTGTACACGGGGACAGAGGGAGTTTGCAGCCACGTGGAGCCCTGCGAGGAGTGTCTGGTCCATTCTTACCTTGCTGCCCTCCAGCCGGGATCCCTGTCCTCTCCATCTGGTTGCACAGCTGGGATCCTCCTTCTCCATCCTTAGTACCAGTTACTGGTTTTCAACTCTCTTTCCTGACTTTAGCAGAAAGCCCCATTTCTTTTCTACCCGCCCAGGCTGCCGGTTTCCAGGTAATCCTTAATTGACCACTCCGGTTCAATGTCGTGTGTTGGCATCTATTTCTCCAGCCCTTTGCTATGAGCATCTTTAATCACCACGCTTGGGTGCTGAGGGGAAATACAGGTTCCCCAACACATAAAAGAAACACTGTGCGAGGTCGGAGAGCTCAGAAACACGGCTACAAGGCAGACTGAACCGCCCCCAGCCCACCGCAGGGCGGGGAAGGCCCCAGCGGGTTCCTGCTTCTTGTGCAGGTGGTCTCAGCGCCTCCTGGCCCACAAGCAGCGAGGTAGACCTCCCTGATGGCCTCAGAGCTGCGCAGGTTGTCCTACAGGGGCCCTTTAGCTGATGTAACAATAACATCCTGCCCAGTGTGAAACTGGAGTATCATTAACATAACAGCAGTTGCTTTTGAGGTTTATCTTACAGGGGTACAAGTGAATCTCTC
>CAUYQV010009999.1:0-31311 GCA_963574575.1 Galagoides demidoff
CATATGAACAATTACATGTTCATAACAATAATAAAACATGAATATAGTCCAGTTCGGGGTAGAGGGAAGCAGGAGGGAAGGAGGGAGGTCATATGGCAGAAGGAGGGAGGGCATGATGTGGGATCTCACCTACTGTGCACAACGTGAGGGTGTATAACACATCCCCTGGGTAAGGGGCTCTTCTACAAAGGGAACTTTATCCTGGAAGTGAGAACAATGTACCCTTAAAATTGTGTCCTCATATTAATTTGAATAAAGTTTTAAATCTTAAAAGAAAAGATGTCATTTCAAAAGGGCAAAACTTTCCTTTACAAGAACAATCACTTCTGGGGGTCTAACATATTATGGTGACTATAGTTCACAATACCACATAGTTTACATGAAAAAATAGAAAGGGAAGATTTAAATGGCCTTAACTCAGTCCCCTGACACAGAAACGGTGGGTTAAGATGTGTTAATTAATTTGACTGCTATGATTAGCTATAATATCAAATCATCATATTGTATACCTTGAATAAATACAGTTTTCATTTCTTAAAATTAAAAAAAAAGAGAGAGAAAAACTTTTCCAGAGCTGAGAGCCTTTACACCCAAAGTCCAGGAAGACATTCCCCAAGCGCTACGTGCAGTCACTGCCCCGGAATATCTATCATCTTCCCGACGTTTGGTGGAGGGCGGACCACAGAGCCCCACTACTTAGAAAACTATAGACATCTATTCCTTCCCTTGAGACACAATCTTAGGTCTCCCATTACTAAGAACTCTGCCCCTCAACACTCCACAATTCCCTTCCCGGGCACTGTGTGGCCAAATCCCTCCTGGAAAGGAGGAGGTCTACAGGCGGCCTTCTTTGGCTCCTGCAGCAAGGGAGCACAAAGTCATGGTGACCTGCATGGAAGACTGAGTAATGAACAAAGACGTCAGAGGCAAATCACTCAATACATTTTCCTGCCCAGGATCAGAGCAAGTTCAGATCTCAATATCCTAATCTTCAGAGGTGAGGCTGTCTCTCCATACCTCAATGGGCACAGGAATTGGTTTGTTCAGAAAACCCTCTAAAGGGAAGGAAGGGTTATGCTGACAAAGAAAGGGACCATTTGATTCAGCCTGCCCCCAGGACACCAGGCTCCACTGACTGTGACTCAGTCTTGGCTTACAAGCAGCTTTGCTGATCACTTTGACCAACCATGAGTCCCTACCAGCTGCGCACTCCAGGTGGACTCCTATTTTTATATCTGTGGTACGGAGAACATCTCCTGGCCAGTTTTCACTTCCCCCATGCAAGCCTGTTTTACTTCTGCTTTGGGTAACTGGTTTAAGCTCTGCAGACCTTCAGCTATCATTCTAAGAATGGGAGGTCAAATGCCAGTTCTGTCGTGAAACCTTCAGTCCCTTAGCCTAAAGAAGCCTAACCCTTTCTCCTGCCTCAAAGCACATGCTCAACAGTGCCTGCTATTCATGTCATCACCCTTGAACCCTGGATCTATCTCAGGCTCCTGCAGAAACATGACCAGCTTCAAGCATGGCCCCTAGAGCCACATGCAGCAGTAGGGTGACCAGGCTTCCTAGAATAGAGTGTTCCCTACACAAGGCAATTTGAGATAGAAAAAAGGCATCCTTGGAGGGTGGGGATTGGTGGACACTTGAGGCTAGGAAATTTGACCAGTTTGTGCTGAGACATTGCTCTCATGGAGAGGTCACAGAGCAGGCATCTCATCCCCAGACTTGAACATTTTTCTCTCGAGTGGAAAATAGAAACCATCACCCAGTTTGGTTTCTCACTCTGAATCTGTGCACTCATCAGCTTTTAGCAATGAGGTCATGTTTTTAACCCCCCACCCATAGCATATAGGAAAGATTTCCACCAAACCTTGTTAAACGGATGAATAAATGCAACTCCTTCTCAGGAATTTGGCCGTGCAATATTTGCCTAATTCTCCCCACAGCTCGAGAGAGAAAGGGCATTTTATAAGATAGCTCTATCATGGGTGGTGCCTGTGGCTCAAGGAGTAGGTCCCATATACTGGGGGTGGTGGGTCTGAATCCGGCCCCAGCCAAAAACTGCAAGAAGAAAAAAAAAGATAGCTCTATCATTACACAGAGCTATATAAAAGGCCCCTGGCTTAATTAACTTTTTTTTTTAATGTGACAAAATGGTTCTTAAATTCAAGATGGTTACCATACATGTATTTTTAAGACAGATGCAATTATACCTTGTATCAGCAAAAAAAAGATTTCTCAGAACCCTGCTTCCCACCCGCCCGCCCCAGCAGATCTCACTTCAGTCTAATTAGCTAGAACTGTACTCTCTGTCTGCCCAGGGCAACAGAGGAAACTTGAATGTTCATTTTCTTTGACCCTGGATGAAGAGGCGAAGGGAAGATTTGGATGCATATAGAAGTCAGCCTGAATTCTGCCGCAAATAACTAAACAATTTTGAAAAAATAGAAGCACAAAGGGGGAAATTAGATCTGCTCTCTATTAAAATATGTTATGAAACTATAGGAATAAAATTAATGTATCACACACAAGATTTGACAGAGGTTAACAGAAAAGAAGAATTAGCACAGAAATCGATCCTAGTATACAAAACAACTCAATCTACGATTTCTTTAAAAGCCATGACAGATTTCCCAGGAAGAAAAATATCATTCAATATATTGGACGTTTGGTGGTGGTGTGCTAGAACACATGGCTGCTATGAGAGGAAAACATTGTTACCATGATATATGTAAAAGTCAAACCACACAGAATAAAATAAAGGAGAATCATTTTATATTCTCAAAAAAAAAGAAAAAAAAGACAACAAAGAACTGTGCAAAAACCACAGCAGGGAGGGAAACAACTGGCTAGGGTTCACCGTGTCACAACAGCTGTGATCCCCTTAAGTAAAGGAAGCAGCAAGGGAGGACCAAACAACATTTAGCAATGTGGCTCAATCAGCATCATGGAACCACAGCCCAGGGCCCAGTTCCAGCCTGCCAGCTCTTTTGATATGGCCCACAAGCTACGAGCATTTTTTATACTTCTAAGTGGTTGAAGCAGCGGCACCCATAGCTCAGTAGGTAGGGCGCTGGTCACGTACACCAGGGCTGGCAGGTTCAAATCAGCCTCAGCCAACTAAAGCCACAATGACAATTGCAACAGAAAAATAGCTGGGTGTTGTGGTGGGCGCCTGTAGTCCCAGCTACTTGGGAGGCTGAGGCAAGAGAATCGCTTAAGCCTAAGAGTTGGAGGTTGCTGAGAGCTGTGATGCCACAGCACTCTACCCAGAGCGACATTGTGAGAGTCTGTCTCTAAAATAATAATAATAATAAATTAAATAAATAAATGGTTGAAGGGAACATCAACATTATAATATTTCATGATGTAAAGATTATATGAAATTCACATTTCAGTGCCCATGAGTAAAGTTGTTGGGACACAGCTGTGGCCATTCATTTGGGTGTTACCTGTGATTGCTCTTGTACAGGACGGCAGGGTGGAGCACTTGCAACAGAGACCACCTAGCCTTCAAGGTCTAAAATATTTACCACCTGCTCCTTTGCAGAAAAAGTTTGCTGACCTCTCAGCTAGCTGATGAGTGAGCTTGAGGCTTAGGGAACTTGGAAGACTGAATCAGCTGTGGCTTTTGTTGGAGGAAAAAATAAACCCAAAATAGAATTCACCATCTACCCCTGGTGATGGGCCAGGACCCCATTCTCCCTTTGAAGCTGCCAGTCTGAGCCCTAGTGGCAGGGTGACATTAAATTTGCATTTTTAAAAATTTCCCAGGACTTTTATCTGCCCTGGAATGAGGTTAAGTTTTCCAGGAAATAGAAGGGAGAACTAGGAAATGTGGAGACTTCCGAGAGGGGGCTGTAGAGGGAAGTGGGACGAAGAGCTATGGAAAGATCAGGGGAAAGAGGGCTGTGCACGGAACACCTTTGTGAAGCTGGGAAGGGCTTGACCTTTACATCACATGAGGGGAGTGAGTAAACTGAAGAAGTCTCGGTTTCTGCTCCGTGATGGTAACAGTGCTGTGATCATCTCATGATGGGCCAGCGTGTGTTGGGACTGTGGGAGAATTGTGAGCAGAAAGTTCTAGGGCAGGAGAGAGCAACCATTGTTAGGCCACTTTGTTGGGCTCTGGCAGAAATGATCCTGAAAGTTCATCAGTCCCCTTTCACGGCGGATAATGATGATGATGATAAAAATAGAAAGAGCAGCTAACATTTAATGAGCATTTAGTATGTGCCAGGAGTATGGATTATTGAATTTAATCCTCAGAATCCTTCTTATGCAGTTGCCGTCCCCATTGCTTTTCCAAATGAGGAAGCTTAATATATTTTTAGTAAATCAGCCAAGGCCACCCAGCTAGCAAGTGATGGAGTCAGGGTACAAACCTTAGAGGAGAAACCTGAACGCACATGCTCTTAACCCCTGTCTTGTGCTGCCGTCTCAGGCAGAGAAAGTCACCACTCTACTGGACCAGTTACTACAGTGAGAGATGGAGACCAATGGCGGTAGAGATGGGTCTCCCTAGTATGAGAAAGAACGGAGCTAAACGGCCTGATTTCCTGCCCACCTTCCACCCCGTAGGTTAATAACACCTACATAGTACAAAAATGACCCCTGCTACATACAGGATATACCCAGCATCGGTGTGTTTCACATGCTCTTTCAAAAGCAGGGGAAACAAATGTTTTCTAAATTCCTCCCCTTGGATAAGGAAAGCAAATCCCCTACTTAAACTCCATTATTGACAAATAGAGAATTATAGTTTAAAGAATGCTTTAAAAAAAAATAAACCTTAGAGGAACCAAAAGTAGAATTTAAGATGTGATCTATTACCTCCAAAGCCTTGAAAAACATAAAAACAGCACAGAATAGTAAAAAGATAACTAAATATGAGGCAAATGCAAACTAGAACATGGGGGCTGTAATTATTATTTCAGATAAAAATGAATTCAAGGAAAAGAATTAAATGGAAAAGGGGCTCATCATTTAAACTGATGTGTAATAGCTATGATCCTTCACGCCTCAAACAACATAACATCAGATGTCTGAAGTAAAAACGTCTGGAAACAAAAAACTATAATCAAAGGGAGAGATTTTAAAATATTCCTATCATTGTTGCAAACATGCACTTAAAGAAAACAAGGCAAGAACAAAAAAGAGCTGAATAATAAATAAGAAGATGAAGATCCATTCAGGGGAAAAGTTGTCTGTAAGACTGATCTCTGGGCCCACGCAGCCCCTAAAACCCAAGTGACAGCTTCTGTGCCCTTCCCCTCTGACATTCAAGAGATGCAAAGGTGCAGTAAAGATCCTGTACGAGCATGCTTACGTTTTCTGGGTAGTTGATTATCAAAAGTGAAATTTCAGCCTTGGCGCCTGTGGCTCAAGTGGCTAAGGCGCCAGCCACATACACCCAAGGTGGCAGGTTCGAATCCAGCCTGGGCCCGCCAAACAACAATGACGGCTGCAACCAAAAAAAAAATAGCTGGGCCCTTGTGGCGGGCGCCTGTGGTCCCAGCTATGCAGGAGTCTGAGGCAGGAGATTCGCTTGAGCCCAGGAGTTGGAGGTTGCTGTGAGTTGTGATGCCATAGCACTCTACCCAGGGGGACAGCTTGAGGCTCTGTCTCAAAAAAAAAAAGTGAAATTTCAATGCCAAAGATAAGTATGTTTTTGGTTTGAATAAACAGGGCTGATTACATTCCTAATGACAACAGAACTTCATATTCCTACCGCACAATCAGTTCTATTTTACTTTTGCCAATCTGATAGGCAAAACGTGGTATTTCCTAATTGCTTTCATTCATCTTCCCCCTCCTTCGTATTTAGTGACCAGTTGAGTTTCCTTTTCCATACATTGCCTATTTATATCGCTGGCCCATTTTAAAATTGGGCTTCCTGGGTGTATTTCCTACCAGTGTGTAGGAGCTTCCTTGTTAAGGACATTTAATTCTGTCTTTTATACATGTTACTAATATTTTTCCCAGTGTTATCCTTTGCCTTTTGATTTTGCTTTTGGTGTTTGTTCACTATACAAAAAAAATGTTAAGTAGTCAATTGTATAGCTTTTCTTTGTAAACTCTTATGAATTCTCCCCATATATAAGTTTATCCCTATATTCTAAAGTTTCTTCTTTTTTGCACCTTTTAATCTTCAATCCTTCTGAGATTTACTTTTGTATAGATGGTACGGGCAGAAGAGATCCAACTTTATTTTCTTCATGCTGCATTAACCAGCATCAGTGATTAAATAGGTGATTCTTTTCCCATTTAAAGCTCATCTTCATCCTATATTTTAATTACTCACATAGAACTCAAGGTTATTTCTGGACTCAATTACATTTCTCTGAACTATGTATCCTGTATCAAGATAAAATTGTGTTTATTTCTGCTGCTTCATAGAATTTTTTCTTTTTAGGTCAGATTCATCTCATATTTTAATAATTCAATTCTCAAAGTGGTAAGAAATGTAGTTTTTGCTTTTTTTTTTTAAAGGTAACTTCCGTGAAACAGAAAATACCAGGATCCCTTTGTTCTCATTCTAGATTTTTCTGCTGTCAGCTGGACCCATCTTACACAATCAGGGATGAATTTCTAACTCTCATTTCAAATATGTGAAAAACGTGTTTGCAAATATAACAATAAAAGCCCACTCTAAAGGGTGTCATTACACCATGAACACACAGCCATTTCCTCCTGACTCAGAACATATATTAAGAAAAAGTCAACGTGTTTACAAAGAGGACTTAATAATTCTCATGATAGCGTTTACTCCCAAATAGGACAACTAAACATTTTTTTTGTTTTAAAAAGTTACAAATTTAGTGCTTAAAAAATCCAGCAGGTAAGCAACAGGACTAATTAGAACCTGTTTTGGGAACCGTCTGCTAGCATACCAGCAGGCTCCGGTTCAGGAAGCCTTTTTTTCACAGGAGGGAGCAGGAAGGAGATGAAGTTGCTATTTACATCCCAGTCTGCAGGTCTCAGAACCACCTGTTCATCTTCTTGAACTTTTCACAGTGATAGTCGTCAGCAGCCTCTCGTTAGCAGGGCACTTGCTGTTAGGAGGGCTCCACTCAGGCTCCAGCTTCTCTGCATCACCCACTCTCAAGGGTCGGGCTTTGGGCTCTTCTTTGTTTCTCCTTACAGGAGCCTTGAGCTCCTCGTGATAAAATCAGTCGCACTGCGCATAATTCCCAGCCATGCTGGTGGGCACAAAGACTGCCTCACTGACTTTCTCCTTGTTCTGCTGCTCTGTCAGCAGACTGGCCTTGGCATCCTCCATGGAAATGATGGTTTCTATTTTAGCATCAGTGCCAAGGTCTACTTCAGGGATACCACTCAGCTTCTGGTTGGAAAGCACCTCCTCAGTCTTCTTTGCTGAGGAAAGATGCATGTTTTCTGGAAGTTCATAAAGACAGACCTCTGCAGTCTTTGGTTTGACTTTCTGCTCCTTATGTTCCACCATCCCTTTCCTCTTCTTTAGCTCTGTCTCAATTACATCATCGTGTCCGCGTCCTCATCCCTCCCACTGGTTTCTGCAGAAAACGAAGTCCCCGGGTGAAGGTCTTCCCCCTCACTGATCTTACCTTTGCCCCTTTCCTTCAGTTTCTTCATACCCACCATACTGCCTGTCTTCATTTGAGAGGGGTAATCCACTGGAGTGGTCTCTTCCTGTACCTTCCCCGCCCCCGCCCCCAGCAGGGCCACAACACTCACCCCGGTGGTCCTTTTCCTTAAGTCTGCACCTCTCTGGTCTCTTCCAGTTCTAATTGAACCTCCCCTGAATCTTGCTCATCTTCCTCTGACTTTAAGCCAGCTCACACTGATGAAAAGTCTTCATAGTGACTGGCATGGTGGTTCTGGTCCACAGTCCAGCCACTGACCCCCTGTCCAGCTGCTAACCCATTGCACTGTTGCTTCATAGAATTTTAAAAGGTAGGTGGGCAAGGTGGCTCACATCTGTAATCCTAGCACTCTGGGAGACTGAGGTGGGTGGACGGCTAGAGCTCAGGAGTTCAAGACCAGGCTGAGCAAGAGCAAGACATCGTCTCTACTAAGAATAGAAAACCTAGCCAGACATAGTAGTGCACACCAGTAGTCCTAGCTACTGGAGAGGCCAAGGCAAGAAGATTGCTCAAGCCCAAGTTTGAGGTTGCTGTGAGCTAGGCTGACACCATGGCACTCTACCCTCGGTGACAGAGTGAGACTCTGTCTAAAAGAGAAAGTAGGAATCCTTTCTCTCGACCCTTTCTCTAGTAAAAAACTAAAAATATCTTGAGTAGACACAGAACAGACTACTGGCTTATTTTAAATTTTTCTAGATTCCCTTGCAGACATGCCATTTCCCCTAAGCACATCAGTTCATGCTGGCTTCCTCCTTGCCCTCTGCTGCCACCACCATTCCCACAGTCCAGACTCCTTGGAACCTCACACCTCCCCATCTTCAGAGCCAACAGGTGCTGCCCTCAGGGACAGTCATGATTTCATTACCATTTTCAGTCTTTCTGCCTCATATTCCTCCATTAATTCATGATGCAGAACTTTGAAACAATTTTTATTTTTATTTTTTTTTTTGAGACAGAGCCTCAAGCTGTCACCCTGGGTAGAGTGCCATGGCATCACATCACAGCTCACAGCAACCTCCAACTCCTGGGCTCAAGCGAGTCTCCTGCATCCGCCTCCCAAGTAGCTGGGACCACAGGCACCCACCACAATGCCTGGCTATTTTTTTTTGGTTGCAGCCGTCATTGTTGTTTGGCAGGTCCGGGCTGGATTCGAACTCACCAACTCAGGTGTATGTGGCTGGTACCTTAGCCACTTGAACCACGGGGGCTGAGCCAATCTTTCTTTTCTTTTGAGACAGAACATCATAGCTCATAGCAACCTCAAATTCTTGGGCTCAGGCGATCCTCTTGCTTCAGCCTCCCAAGTAGCTGGGACTACAGGTGCCCACCACAACTCCTGGCTGGTTTTTAACTTCAGTAGAGACAGAGTCTTGCTCTTGCTCAGACTGATCTTGGACTCCTGAGCTCCAGTAATCCACCCACCTCAGCCTCCAAGAGTGCTAAGATTACAGGTGAGTGTCACTACACCTGGTCCAATTTTTCATACACCCAAATACAGGAAAACAAGGATACTAAATTTTAATCAGTCTTTCATACACTTGGTAGGGACATACATGGAATTTTATCAACACCTAAATCTCAAATTTTTCCAGTATTCACTTACCCCATTGTTCCTAGTCTCTCTTCTGAAATCTTAATTACATGTATTTTAAACTTTACCTTCTGATTTCCATATCTCAATCTCTCCTTTACATCTTGCCCACCCTTTTCCATTTTTTTGTTCTGGGCAATTTCTTTAGATCTTTCTTCCAGGTTTGCTAATTTTCTCTTCAGCTATATTTAATATTCTGTTTAATTTATTTGATTTTTTTATATTTTAATTTTGGAACGGATACTAAAACCACATGACTTAAAAATCAAAATGATATGAAAAAGTATAAACAGAGAAGTTTCATTTCTATCCCATTCTCATTCACCACCCATAGGTAATCATTTCAATTAGTTTGGGGGTTTGTTGTTGTTGTTAAGTTTGAGACAGAACCTCATAGCTCACAGCAACCTCAAACTCTGGGGCTCAAGTGATTCTCTTGCCTCAGCCTCCTAAGTAGCTGGGACTACAGGTGCCTGCCATAGCACCCAGCTATTTTTAGAGACAAGGTCTAGCTCTGGCTCAGGCTGGTCTCAAACTTGTGAGCTCAGGCAAGCCACTCTCCTCGGCCTCCCAGAGTGCTAGGATTACAGACGTGAGCCACTGTGCCCGGCCTTTTAATTAGTTTCTCATGTACATTTCTGATGTTTCTTCATACAGGTAAACACATGTAAGTAGTCTTATTTTTCTCTTTTGCTTACACAAAAGTTAGCACACAATACATATATGCTAAACCAGTTTAATTTTTTTTCCTTGAAAGTATACATGAGACATATTTCAACGTGGTTATTTTTAAATCTTCCCAGTCATGGTAGATACTTTCTGATTACTTACTCATTTTTTAAATTCAGAGTTTATTTCTAGAAATATTCTGTGCATAGTTATTTTGTATTCTGCATCTGATAATTCGAGTGTCTGAAGTCCCTGGAATCTCCACATGGTAACTGTAGATTCAGCTTTCAGTCCTAGTGACTTGTTTCCTTGAATAGCTTTGAGATGATAAAGTTCATAATAACAGGGACCCTGATGATCAAAATTGAAGATGCTTTCCTTCACGAAGAATTCACTTTGGTTTCTGCCAGGAAGTAGGGCCAAGGGGTGTTACTGACCCGCAATAACTTCAGCATCATTTCAAGTTCTTCTCTTTAATCTGAGACCCTCATCTAGCCTCCCCTGGTCCCCATATCAGGGCCTAAAAAATTATAAAATTTAGGTCTACATAGAAACAAAATTTAGAACTGCATAGAAACATTCACAGCAGTGTTTTCCTCGGGAAAGTTCCTGTACTTCTGTTTAATCGGTCTATTTCAGTACCAATCCCGATTGATTCACTGGAGCTTTATGGCATAGTTTAATACCTGATCAGGAAAGCCTTTTGTTTTTCAAAATTTCCTACGTTTTATACAAGAATTTATTTTCCCAGATGAGCTTTTAAGTTCATGGACTTTTCCAAAGCGAAACAATCTGTGAGGACTTAGAAGAAAAATGATAGCAGGCTTGGTGCCTGTAGCTCAGCAACTAGGGCACCGGCCACATACACCGAGGCTGGCAGGTGTATGAACCTAGCCCGGGCCTGCCAAACAACAATGACAACTACAACCAAAAATTAGCCAGGCATCGTGGTGGGTGCCTGTAGTCCCAGCTACTTGAGAGGCTGAGGCAAGAGAATCGCTTAAGCCCAAGAGTTTGAGGTTGCTGTGAGCTGTGATGGAACTTCACTCTACAGAGGGCGACATAGTGAAACTCTGTCTCAAAAAAAAAAAAAAAAAGAAAGAAAAAGAAAAAGAAAAATGGTAGCAGAAATGCATGTTAACCCTAAAGCCCCACATCCAAACAGGAATGGACAGAAGTAACTGAAAATAAAGAACTTTGTACTGTAGTGAGGAAAGGCCCCAAAATAATACTATGCACTCTGAAGAATCCAATTAGATATAATGTCATTGGGAACAAATTAAGAGAGTCCCATGACCTGACATAAATCTGTAGTTCATGAGCATAGTGCAGTGTGGCAGGTCCTAAGTGTAAGAATTCTAAAGACTCCGACAAGAATAATGTGCTAGGGGTGTGGGCGAGCAGCTAGATTTGAGCCCATTGACCCATCATTGATGGCTAAGGAATGTGGTGTTGCAGGAGATAACTCCCTGCCGACACACCATTTCTTCTCCATTATCACTTTCTATCAGATTGGAGCGGTATCTGGAAGCAAAGTCTACTTCACAGTCACAGGGAACATGAACAGTCCCATGTTGACACAATTGGAAAACCAGATGGAAAAGGACAGATAATTCCTATGCTATTTAAACTGTTTAGAGCAGAGAAAGAAGAAATTCTTGCCAATGAACAAAAACAAATTGTATTGCATTTTACATACACAAGAGAAAACTAGAGATATCTCAAAATTGATTTCAAAAAAGTTCTTAATAAAGTATTAGCAATAGAATCTCAGTACACCATGATTATAACGTTTATTCCAGGAATGTCGAGGTGGCCAAATGGTAAGATATCTATTGATGCTGATGAAGTTAAGAGCAGGTGACCCTATGGTAGATGTGAACAAAAAAATTCCATAAAATTTAATGTCCATTCCTGATAAATGTTCTTTGTAAAATGGGATTAGGTGAATATTTCCTTAACATCAGAACAAACCTTTTTTTTTCTTTTTTTGAGACGGAGTCTTACTCTGGCACCCTGTGTAGAATGCCATGGCTTCATAGCTCACAGCAACCTCAAATTCTTCAGCCTCAGCCTCCTGAGTAGCTGGGACTTTAGCCACCTGCCACATGCCTGGCTCGTTTTTACTTTTTCTTTTTCCTTCCTTCCTTCCCTCCTTTCCTCCCTCTTTCTTTCTTTCTTGAGATGGGGTCTCAGTTTTACTCGGGCTGGTCTCAAACTCCTGAGCTCAAGCAATCCACCCACCTTAGCCTCCCAGAGTGCTGGGATTATAGGTTTGAGCCACCACGCCTGACCTAAAACAAATATTAAACCAAAAGCTGATATGATGCTTAGTGATTATGTACTTATAATCTTCATAGCATGACATTGCTATTACATGACAGACATGGCAATTAGACAAGAGAACAAAATAAGAGGTTTAGAAGAAGACACAATTTGCAGATAAATAAGGGGGGTCGCACCTACAGCCCACAGGCCCCAGGCAGATTATTTGAGTATTGTTTTGCTTATCTGTGGTATCAGATATCTGAAAAATGTTCACAGACCTTTTGTTTTGCTCATCAGTTTTCCTTAGGGCTTGTGTATTTAATGTACGACCCAAGACAACGCTTAATCTTCCAAAGTGCAGCAGAAAAGAAAAAGAAAAAAGGTTGGACGCCCCTTGGAGATTCAGCTGAAAACTGTTGAAAAGCAAAAGACTGAGCTCAGAAATTTTTCAAGATATAATCTTAATATTCAAAAATCAGAAGTCTTATAACGTATAAAAATATAATCCAAAATTAAGATACTTGTACAAGTATAAAAAACACAAAATATTTACAAATAAATTTGAAATATTTGGGGAAAAAAACCCAGAAATTTTCTAAGAAATAAAAATATGTGACCAAGTAAAAAGGCAGACCTTATTAGTGGACAGGAATACGTTTGAAAAAAGTATTTAAATTGCCTAATACAAAGGTAGTTATTTCAAATCAGTGGTGACTGGGAAAAGGTAACCACATTAAATAATTGTGCTATTCTAATTGTGATGAATAGGATGAAGGAAAATAAAGATTGATAATGAAAAAAAAAATGTTCTGAGATAGAGTCTCACTATGTCGCCCTCGGTTGAGTGCTATGGCATCACAGCTCACAGCAACCTCAAACTCTTGGGTTTAAGCAATTCTTTTGCCTCAGCCTCCTGAGTAGCTGGGCTTACAGGTGCCTGCCACAATGCCCAGCCACTTTTTAGTTGCAGTTGTTATTGTTTAGCAGGCCTGGGCCAGGTTCAAATGTGCCAGCCTCAGTGTATGTGGCTGACGCCCTACTCACTTATCTACAGGCACTGAGCCCATTTTTTTGGCATTCTGAGTTTACAAGTTAAAGCCTTTTTAGATCATATTTGATTTTAGGAATAAGTAAAAGTCATTTGCCACATACCCCAGTTTATTTTTCTTTAAGTAAAAACATGTCCAGCTGGATAAGTTTAATGATATATATTTTATACACATATATAATATATTTACTTATATATGAAAAGAGATAGAGAAAACCATGAGATAACAAGGATGATTGAGTCTTCCATAACTCATAAACCCATTCTGAAGGCAATCCCCAAAGGTGACTTCTACGGATTTTTTTTAAAAACACTAACAGTATCACAGAGATAAGTGTTTAATATTTCAAAGTAACTACTCAGAAGAACAGAAACAATTGAGGTGAATAGTATATTTTGGGGGAAAACTCATAAGAGTCACAATTTGCCTAGAAGCTGTTGTCTTTTAAAATGTTACTGTGAGAAGCTTAATAAGCAAATCTTTCTCATTCTTTACTCACTTCCCTGTACCCCTCAACACTCAGCCAATCCAATGTGCCACCACATTTTTCATTTTTCCTTTGGTGATGTCTCTCTTACATTAGATCCTTCTTCTCTAGCCCCCATCTCAATCTTCATGTTGCTCTTCTTACAGTTTTATGTGTTGGTTCACATCTTACACACACACACCCCCTTAGAATTTCCCTCCTACTCTTCTCTACTTGACAAACCCTACGGAGCCTTCAAGGTCAACTCAAACTCCACCTGTGTGGCCTTTGCTGGCCCCTTGCACTGACTCTGTCACTTCTCTTGTCACTCTGTGTAGGGTAAAAATTCCATCCCTTGAATGGCTGAGGGTCATGAAATGAAGCTTGGACTGATTTCTAATCACAGGAAATCCGGGGTCAAAATTAAAGCAAATGACATCAGTTCATTTCAGTTGGGTAAAAGTCCAATTTGCTAACGATAAATGCTAAATTAACGACAGGAAGGACTCAATTTTATACTTTCAGTCTCTTCCAAATTTGGAACCACATTTGGAAGCTTCCTGGGTACACTCTGCAGAGAGAACACACATCTAGTCCTCCTTTGGGTATAATTAAGAAGTATGATTCAAAGAGATGTGATCAATCAGAAACCATCAGAGAACAGGAATATTAGGCAAGAAAAGAAAAAATTAGTACCTCATAATAGAAAGACTGAAGATAGATGCTGAATGAGCTAGGACAAAAATCACACCTATCGTTTTGATAGTAAAAACAATTGCTCAGCCTTCTGATGTCTGTATCCTCAACACTCAGCCTGTCCTAATATTCTCACATTCTTTATGTTGCTTACTTTTTTCTAGAGTAAGAAAATGAAATTACAGGTGTAGCAGCAAAAGCACAGGCAACAAAGTCAAAAATAGACAACGGAGATTTCATCAAACTAAAGTTTCTGCACAGCAAAGGAAATAATCAACAAAATGAAAAAAACGACCTACCAAATGAAAGAAAATATTTATAAACTATACAATTGAGAAAGCATTAATACTCAAAATAATATATAAGGAACTCACACAACTCTATAGCAAAAAGAAAAGAAAAGAACGTGATTTGTTTAATGGGCAAAGGACCTTACTAGGTATTTTTTTCCAAAGACATACAAATAGCCAAATAGCCTTTCAAATAGGCATATGAAAAGGTGTATCACATCACTAATTATTGGGGAAACGCACATCAAAACCACAGGGAGATATCCTTTCACACTTATTAGGATGGCTATGATCAAAAGTCAAAAGATAACAAGTGTCAAAAAATTAAAAACAGAACTAGCGTATGATCCAGCAATCCCTCTTCTGTGTACGGATTCAAGGGAAATGAAATCAGCATGTCAGAAAAATACTGCACCCCCATAGTCATTACAGCATTATTCAAGATAATGAAAACATCCTAACTGCCCATCCATGGGTAAACGGATAAAAAAAAAGTGAAACATATACACACACATATATTAATATATGAACATTAGTCAGCCTTTTTAGAAAAGAAGGAAATCCTGCCATTTGCGACAACACGTTGAACCTAGAGGATGTTTTTTCTAAGTGAAATGAGCCAGACACAGAGAGACAGATACTGCATGATCTTACTCGTACACGGAACCTTAAAGTGTAGAACTCAGTGGAAGCCACAGAAGGGTGGTTACCAGGGGCTCAGAGTGTGGGGGAAATGGGGAAATACTACATATTGGTCAAAGGATACGCACTTTCAGTTATAAGATGAAGACGTTCTAGAGACCTAACGTACAGCCTGGAGACTATACTTAATTAATAATGTATTATATACTTGAAATCTGCTGTAAGAGTAGATCAAGTATTCTCACCACACATGCAAAAAAGGGTAACTAGGCAGGGCGGTAGATATGTTACTTACTTCAACTGGTAATCATTTCCCAGTGTCTACAAGTATCCAATCATCACTTGGTACACTTTCAGTACATACAGGTTTTACTTGTCAGTCATGCCTCGGTAAAACAGGACCAAAAGTACAGATAGGACTTGCAGAGAAAATTATCAGCAGATTTGCTGTGAAGTATCTGATTCTTTTTCCCCCTGCAGGAGGACCTTACAGTTTTTCTTATTGATGTATAAGTTGTTTTTTTTTTTTGAGACAGAGCCTCAAGCTATCCCCCTGGGTAGAGTGCCATGGCATCACAGCTCATAGCAACCTCCAACTCCTGGCTCAAGCGAGTCTCCTGCCTCCGCCTCCCAAGTAGCTGGGATGACAGGCGCCCGCCACAACACCCGGCCATTTTTTGGTTGCAGCCATCATTGTTGTTTGGCGGGCCCGGGCTAGGGATTCGAACCTGCCACCTTAGGTGTACGTGGCTGGCGCCTTAGCCAATTGAGCCACAGGCGCCGAGCCTTTTTTTTTTTTTTTTTTTTTTTTTTTGTGATGACACATCTCTTCTTACATGAAGGCTAATTCATAAAACAAATATTTGTTGTCTGAGTTTTTAAGGAAACAATAAAGAAATGTAAGCAGGTATGTTTAAATATAATTGTATTGCTTTATTATTAACTACAGAGTTTCATATCACGGACATTTTAAATGCTACCTAGTATATACGGCAATATCTGAAAGTTAACACTGAATTTTGATTGTATTTTACTGTTGAGCAATAGTCTTTTGCAGCTGGATTATTTTGTCTTTTCTTAGCTAATTGTGCAAACTCTTTAATGGTGACATGTGGTTTGTCTTACAGTGCATTTTAATATTGAATATTTTAAAACGAGAAAAGCTCTTTCCATCCCAAACCAGAAAAGCATCTTTAACATAAAGCAGTACTACTGTAAATGTACTTATTCATTTAACATCATGAATAAGTTCTTGGAAACTGTGACTTTAAGACAAACAACATATAACAAAATCAATTTTACCATAGACTAAACAAGAATGTCCACAGGAGCATTACTGGTGACAAAACCGTCAGCAAACTTCTAAATAAAGGGCAAAATGCTTCTAATTTTAAACATTAAAATAAATGTGAGCTATACATACATTTAAGGAAGATTAATAAAAATAAGTTAAAAGAATGATTTACCCAACATCTGGTCGATCAGCAAGTGATAAAAGTCATAGTGGTGGTGGGCTAAATCAAAGAATCAATGTTTACAAAGAGAAAATGGTATAGCGTTTCTCCTACCAACATATAATTCAAAAACAATCACAAATACAGCAGCTTCACTGAGCACTTTTGTATTGCATTGTTTATTGTGTGCATTTGTATGATAAATATACACTTTACAATTTTTTTTTTTTTTGAGACAGAGTCTCACTCTGTCCCCTGGGCAGAGTGCTGTGGCATCATCACAGCTCTTTGCCTTAAGATCCTCTTGCCTCAGCCTCCCAAGTAGCTGGGACTATAGGCGCCTGACTCGTTTTTCTTCTTTTTTTTTTTTTTTAGTAGACATGGGGTCCTGCTCTTGCTCAGGCTGATCGTGAGAGCTCCTGAGCTCAACTTATCCAGCTGCCTCATCCTTCCAGAGTACGAGGGTTATAGGCATGAAGCACCACATCTGCCAACTTTATAATTTTTTATTTTATAATAATTTGTATTTATTTATCCATTCAATTTTCAACCTGCTTATTTCAGGTCAGGGTCACAGGTGACTGGAACCTCTCCCAGCAACTCAGGGCAAAGTGGGAACAGCCCTGGACAAGACGCCGTCGCATCACAGGATACACTTACGCTTACACTCACATTCAGGCTGAGACCAGTGTGGACAGCATTAGAATGGGGGAGGAAACCAGAGTATCCAGAGAAAACCCACCTAGGCCTGGGAAGAATGTGCAAACTCCACCCAGACAGTAGCCCACAGGAATTTATTTTTTTCTCATCAGTATTAGAAGGAAACAATGTTGAACAAAGATGTCAGCCAAAGACCTACTCTATTCATTAATCAATTTATGTGGCTGCTTCATTTTATTAAGTTTATCCATTTTTCTCTTCTTAGCTACATAACCATAACAGGGGTTTGACTTGTTCCTGGAAAAATGTCCTGCTCTGTATGCACCTTAACTCAAGTCCCACTGGCTGTTTCTTCTGTTCTTCCCAGATCAAGTCAATGAAGACAATCCATCACCCACTATTCAGAACCACTTGATTATTTGTCCTCTGTGTCACAGATGTGGCCAGGAGAGTGCTGAAGCCTAGGATTTCAATAATGCTAAGGAGATACAGAACTAGGGAAAAATCAGAAAACATCTGCTCTCCCCTTTTCTAAGTGTCAGTTTTCTGAAAGGCCCCTTAAACTAGGTTGCAGATTGCCTCAAAATCACAGGCAGACTAAAAATAGCTCTCATTGCTTATCATCCTGTTAAATCTCAGTTCAGGTGTCATTTCCTTAAGGAAGACTTTCCTAATGCTGCCTCTCTGGATCTTAGCCTTATCTGCGGGAGCCCACTGTCATCATAATACTTACCACATTGAATTAAGGTTTTTGTGATTATCTCTCTTCCCAACCAATTAACTTTCTGGATGAAGAGAGTAACATTACTGGTTGTTCTCTAGCAAAATGCATCCTTAGTAAATGTTGACTGAGTGCATAAATGAATGATCATTACATTCAATATTCACAAGTTTTTCAGTATTTCCTAAGTTGTGTTTTATTTCACATGTATTTCTCTCTAGGTGCAGACTGAAGAAGATGATTTGGAAACAGATTTCTACAGGGATTTAACTTCTTTTAAAGAGAATGAAGCTCAACAAGCCTCATCTTTGAGTGAAGATGAGAACTCTTTTCATGTACCAATTGTTTTTTCCTCAAAGGAAAGTAAAAAATCAGATCGTAATTCTGCCTTCAAAGAAGCCATTCAAGCCTCCCACAAAAAGGTAATAAAAATGGCTGCCAATTTTTTTATTTCTTTAAAATTAATACAATTCCAGCAATTATGAAACAAAAATGGGAGATTTTTGCTATCAGTACAATTTCTAACATAGATTTAAATAGTTTTACTTTTTTTCTTATCCTTCAAAAATTATAGAGGCAATATGTATATTGAGGCTTCCTTTTTGTAATATTTGATTTTGCTGTTATTTGCTCTTTATTTTTTTCACTTTTTTTTGTCATACTGTTTTAGGTGTGTTTCTTATCAACAACTTATAATAGTACTTTGTGTTTTTACATAATCTGACAGTCTCAGGCCTTTGCTACAGAAATTTAGCCAACTTACATTTAGTATACAAACTGAAATTCTTAATGGTATTTCTTCTTTTATATTTCTTACCCATTTCACTTTGTTGCTGTTTCTTGTTTCCTTATATTTGATACTTTTGTCACATTTTTATATACTCCCTTTTATCCTTTGAGTCATTTTGGAAGTTTTTGTATACTTGTACGTACTGCTTTTTAGTTACCTTTATGTAGTTAGGAACAATTAAATCCATATTTTTCTATTGTCACATAAAATCATATCTCTAGCCCCCTGAAGATGTTTTACTTACCTGTTCCCCACATGCCTTTTCCACTATATCCTTGAGAACATATTTACTTCTCTACCTCCCTCATAATGAGCTTCTAACACCAATTTTAGTGAGACAGTTATAAACCTTTGTGTTTCAAGTTTTGCTTAGAGATTATTCTATATTTGTTTTTGTATCATATACCTATATGGTAGTTTGTATTTTCTTATGACTGTTTTCTACTTTTTAAGATTCCTCACTTAACACTTGTAATTTCAAATTTCATAGTATACATTTTATATTTATGTCATATTTTATGTATGTCACATACAAACACACACAGAGATGTACACATACACATTCAACTATCAGCGTTTTCCTTCCTCTCATCTTCCCTTTTTTGAGATCCTTGTTCTCATTCATTGTTGTCATTTTCTTTAGTATTTTCCTCAGATAGGATGTACACAAGGTATATTCCCTTAATCCTTGTATATCTAAATTGCCTACCTCTTCCCTGAGCGATAAGGATAAAGAATATCTTGGTTACATCATAGTCCTGGTCTCTTGATAGTCAATGTTTTGTTAACGTCTTCTAATTTTCATTATTGCATAAGAAAAATCACACTCAGAGTTGATTTTTTATTTTGGTTTCCCTGTCTGAAAATTTTTGATAATTTTCTTTTACACTTGGAATTTAGGGTATGTCTAAGTATTGGCTTTTCCTGTTAATCTTGCCAAGAACTTATGGAACCCTTTCCCTGTGTGAAGATATAACTTTATCTGTTAATCTTTCTTCATATGTTCCTTTCTTATCTCATTATTTTCACATTAAAAATTTTGGATATGTCTTCCCACTCGTAAATTATTTAAGAGATAGATTTCTATTATAAATTTTCAGATATTTGCAAAGGTCTTCTAGAATGGTGTCTATTTCTCACAACAACCACCACTCTAAGTAGTGTTTGTTCTTTCCCAAGAGTTTCATGGGGGAGAATGAGACTTGAGTAACAAAACTTGTGAGGAAGGAGACAAAGAGGAGGCTGAGGCACCAGCAACTGAGCCAGTAGGACCAGCAGTCTGAGGGCACCATTTTGCCGCTCCTTCTGCCTTTCTTATTTGTATTTATTTATTTATTCGTGCCCTTCTATAACTTTTCTAAACATTTCATTTATCCTCAGGAAAACCCTAAAAGGTAACCAGAATAAGCATTTTAACACATTTTGCAGATGAATGCACTGAAGTACATACACTTATTTTTAATTCAATAAACATTTATCAGATACCTACCATGTGGCAGGCACTACGCTAAAGTCCAAGAAGCTAAGTGACTTTCACTGACGTTACAGTGAGTAAATGCCAGATCTGGGAATTGAAATCAGGTGGTCTGATTTTTGTACACAATTCTTATCTACTACATTATACTTCAAACTATCTGAATATTTTTGTTTTCATTTATTTATTCAGAACACCAACAAACTATGGAAAAAATACAGTTCTGGCAATATGCACATGCAAAAAGATCAGAATAAAATAGATTCTTTTTATGACTTACCTTGTTACTTTAGTTTTGCGGGGGCTACAAATCCCATAGTGTCCTCTAAACTTATGAATTATATTCCTAAATCAAGTTGGCATCAGAATTTCTAGGTAGTAAAAACACCCATTTCCAGGTCTTTCATTTAATTTATAGATTCAGAATATCTGGGGTTGGACTTGTGAAGTGAATCTGCCTTTTTTTTTTTTTTAGCTCCCCCGCTTTCTCTGATATAGTATCCAGGATTGAAAATAACTACTTTAAAATACAGTCAAAGATGAGATGAAGAGGGAGATCTTAGAATGAGGCATGGATAATGTTATCAGTCTTGACATTAAGACTTGCTTCACATAATGGCTTTATAAATATTTCAAACATATTGTTAAACCCTTATTTGTAGATAAGCAGCAGATAGTCTGACCTACATTGTAAACATTTGGGGCTATTCATAGTATCAATTTGGAACATATGAAACTGCTATTATTCAACCATTTTTGATTTACAAAATTGTCAGCCCCATATGGTTCAACCCAACATCATGACTGTTGTCTTTAATTAGGTCTGAACAGAATTAAAGAAATCTTAGTCTAAATAGAAAATGGTACTACAATCTCTCTTAGTCTTCAAATAGGGAAACAAGATACTACAAAATTGGAAAATCAATGCAGGCCTTTCAGTAGAGCTTAATGCTTTATTTATTTTGTCAATCATAGATCTGAGTAGACATTTGTTAGGCAAATAGTCTGTTTCAAAACAAAATAAGAGTTAACTCAGTAAGATTCAGCACTTCTCTGATAAACTTTACAAAATTGAAACCATAAAAATGTGATTAAAATAAAGACCTCACAAATTGCTGAAATAGATTATATTTGGTTTAATAACTAATTGTAATTTTTTAGTCTTAAGTATCTGTTTCCAGCCATTATATGCTCGCAAGCAGAGCACTGTGGAAGTTCTTCAGCTAACTTGCGCTACCAAAATGTAACTTGTGTTTTTCATGATATAGTCTTTAAACAAGCTGGAATTTTGAACCTCTGAGACTAGGCATTTCGGATACTCAGGAAGCAACTTACTAAAAGCACAAAGGTCTTCCAACTTTTAAGAGCTATTATTCTATAACAAAATCCAAGGATTAAATTTAAAATTGGAAATGATGGACGCCTAGGAAAATGGAAGCTCCGCAAAGGCACAAACTTTGTCCACCTTGAACACTTCTCTGCCTGCAGCATCTGAGAGGGCTGAGCAATGAAGTATTGAAGGCTAGAAAGTAGGAAGCATGGAGGGGGAGAGGGAAGAAAAAGAGAGGAGAAGGAAGATGAATAACGATTCTTTTCTGATCCTCGTGATTTTTTTCTTTTGTATTAACAGTCATTTAGTACCATAATTATAGTGTATAAGAAAATGACTACTCAATAATAAACATTACAATAAAATTCTTTTGCTAAAATATCACCCTCCTTCTGTTACTATTATTCAAACACTACAATTTGTTAAAACTGAGCAATCAGTTAAAGCATATAAATTTTTAAAAACAGTGTAATGGATACACTGAGGATAAACCTCAATGGCCATGGAGAAGGACATTTTAAGCATAATATCAAGCACCAAACCCTAAATTAAACTGACATAATAAGAAATGGCAAACAAGTAAGTTTGCAAACAAATAATTCATATATTTCTACATATGAGTAAAAGAGAGAAAATGAATAATGTTGTTTAATTTTACCCCTTAAGTAATTTAGAATCATAGCATTTTGGAGTTGAGGAAGGTGTGAAATATCACTTGGTACACAGTTGTCATCCTATCACTGGACAGCTAAAGTCTAAAAAATTGAAATGCTTTATTCGGTTAATGACAAAGGTGCTACTTGAATCTCAGTTGCGTAACTTCCTGTTGCAAATGTACACAATCCTTTCCCAATCATTTGCATTACCAAGCATCCTAAATAAAACTTAGTAGGAGTGCAGTCATAACTGACGAACAAGAGGGAAAGATCAACTTTTCTGGTAATTGATCTTTTCTTTTGTACAGAACATATGCTTCAGTCGCACAGTCTTATCTGTTTAGTACCTTGAACATCTATACTGAAAAGTAAGGTGAAAATTACAACATTGTATGTGAGAACACACAGTAGAGAGTTAAAGTGGTTATAATACTATGGGAGGAGGAAAGCTAATGAAAATCAATGACAGTTAAATACTTGATACCTTTAAATCTTTAAACTCTTTTCTCTTCTTCCATTTAGGATTCTAATTTTATTAGGATCCATAAAGTGATAAAAGTCTTAAACTTCACAATGAAATCTAAAGATCTGCAGCTTTCTGATGTTTTTTTGAAAGCACTCAACCATCTGCCTCTAGAATACAACTATGCTTTGTATAGTCGAATATTTGATGACTTCGGGACTCACTACTTCACCTCCGGCTCCCTGGGGGGCACATATGACCTCCTCTATCAGTTTAGCAGGGAAGAACTACAGAACTCAGGTATGCCTTCTTCAGCCCTCACTCTTTGTAACTGATGATGACAGCATGCAATACATTTTTCTCTTACTGTATCATTTTTATTATTTTTAGTTGGCTTTATTTAGATCCTACTTTGTTTCCACAGGGATATAAAGAATAAGCAAACACATACACACTCAAATAAAATAAAAATTAAAAATTAAGACAAAAAGAAGCATGCTTAACCTCTGTGATCAGGCATCACGTTTGCTGTGAATTTCCTGACATCTAGGAACATCAGAAGCTACACAGTAGTGGTTACCCCAAAGAGATGCATGCCGGTACCTCAAGGGAAACAAAGCTTGCCTTGGCACTAAAGTCTATCAATAAAAGATAACATACTTAAAGTCTATTTACAGGGGGTAATTTTATAGAGCAATAATTTATGGCAAATTCAGTAGCAATATATTTCGTTTAATAATTTTGACCAAAATCCAAGGGTCTAAACTGAAAGAACAATTAGGACTTTCCAAGGGACTATGTTAACATGGACCAGATCTGCACCTACTGGTGATGAAACTTAAAAACAAAGGCAAAGCACTTTTATTGGAGGGAAGGTTACAACTTTGTATCTTCACATATAAAACAGATATATTTCTACTTGCCTATAAAATAGCAAGATAAGCCAAACACGTTGGTTTCCTTAAGAATTATCTTAAATTGCTAATATTAATTATTATTGCAGCCTAAACACCTTTGGAAAATTTTTATTTCAGGCATCTGTGTAAAATGACACAGGCTCCTTGAGGCAGTTATTTCTGGAGAACAAGGTTAGGAAACTGTATGGTAACCAGAAGCAAACTCATCAGTCCCCCCAAACAAATCAGAATTTTTCATCATCAAACTTTTATAAGAAGTAACAAGGAACTTTTTTAAAATTACAACATCAGGCCAGCTTTGGGATGAATAGATTTTCAGTCCCTCTGTTCTTAACACCTCATTATGGCAAACACTAATATTTCAAATGGCTGCCCTGAGTCTTCCAGATCTTAAGGGATCAAATGTGCCTTGTGGTCTGCTCCCTAACAGAGGAGATGGGATAAATATCTCTCACAAGGGTTTTCAATAAGAAGGACTTATAAAACTTTTATCTCACATGTTTACTAAAATCTGAAAGCTTTGAGCTGTACTAAAGCTTTCCCATCTGCCCCTTACGTTTCCTTCCAGTTATAAATGGCATCAACACTAACACTGAGCAAAAATGGTTGGGGAAAATCTCTGGCCCTTGACTTGGTTTCAGCTCATCTTTCAGATGAAATTATTCTGGTCCCTGCTACTAATTTCCAGACGATAATTTCTCACTGAGTATACTCATCATTCATTCAGAACAAAGCCTCTAAATGCCTAGAAACTGGGTCAGTTAAAGAACTGGATGAAAAAAAAGGAAAGAATTATTCAATTAAAAAAAAAAAGAAAAGAAAGAACTGCGTGACTCTTTAATCAAAATCAACCATCCAGCATTTCAACAGTTGAAGGCCCATGACCACAATGAAGAAAGATGAGCTCCACTTCCTGCTAAACCACTGTCACCTTCCTTCTCTTTTTCTACAAATAGAGACAGAGACTGACAAACAGATACATATAATGAAGGCAAGAAAGGGAGTTAGAGATGTGACAGGAAACCGGAAATGAATACCCATGTGTATCCACACACATGCTATATGTAAATACATACATACCCTATGTAAGTATTTATAGTGTGTATGTATGTAGATATGTGTGTATGGTCAGTCAATGTAGTCAATAAGACATATATTACGCTCAGTATTCCTATCTTTTATATATATTTCTCCTAGTCATAATAATAATATTGCTACAAAATTTTAATTGTCGTTAAAATGAAGCATAGTCAGACAGAAACAAATTCTCAATAAAACGGAATTTTCCCGTAAGTATATTTGCCTGCTTTGCCCACTCTCTAGATGAGTATGGATTCTGGTCTTCTCCCTTGTATCTCTTTCTGTTCCCTCTCTCATTATAGCATAAAACTAGGGTAGAGATTTAATTGGTGCTATACTTTATTCAATAAGAATTATATCTCATCATTTATATTGGAAAAATGACTCGACTATTTCATAGGACTTGCTTTTTCTCCAGAAGAATTAAATTAAATTAAATTGTTTTTTGTTCTCACCCTTCGATTTATTCCTCCATTGTTCAGCATCCTATAGTCAAGTTAAAACCTTGAATAAAAGTTGACATTGTTTCAGTGTGCAAGGTGAAAATAATTTCGTACATGCAGTGAAAACATTTAACCACAAAATAGCATAATAGGCAAGATGTTAATTTTCAACCCCTTTTGTTGAGACATCATCTTCTGCTTGAAATTAGAGGTAAAAATGTATTCACCCCACTATTTATTAATAAGATCTTTTTAACTGTATTGATTTTGGTTCAGTCAGAGTGGGGAGGAATTGCTAAAATACTCATCCCTGTGCCACAGAAGAGGGACACACAGGTTTCAGAGAAAGGTGATGTAGCATGGAGCAGCTGCTTGGTTAACATAGGTAGAGGTCAGGCAGCATTCACCAGACATACTGCAGTAAGAAAAAAATTATTGATAAAGTCCTGGTATTTTAATCACTACATGTCCAATGCCATCCAAAAGGCTCATTATTCAAATCTTCACGGATTCACCTATGACCCTCATAAAATGAAAATAAGTGAATTGTAGTGAATATAGAATTATAGCATAGTGAATCAACTTGACACATGCAATTTAATTTTCCCTTACAAATAATAAAATCTAATTAAAAAGTAGAGGAAAAAATAAGAGTCATGCACTATACACACATTATATTTCTAGCATGACCTACAAGGTTGGCTGACCCACTTATAAGGACTACCAGAAGAAAAATGAACTGTGTTTATTGAGCCAGATAGAAACAGCCATCGCTTTTGTTAGAGTTGAAGATGCCATGTAAACATGAGGGCTTCAAACCAAGAATTTTCTACCTCCAAATAATAATACATCTCTTCAAATGTGTCAAATGTCAAAAAAAAAAAAAATCCCATGGCACAAGCAGACCCAGTTTGTATCTACTCAGCCTCATTTCGGAGTGATCTGTGCCATTAGGTTTCCGTATCAGCATCTCGCCCAAGCAGTGCCTGAAGGTCTGAACATGCCCGTCTCTGCTTGCTGTAACCTGCAACCCTAAATATCAGTATTTGATAAACTAATTTGCTTTAAGTTTCTTAAGTGCTGATATAACAGCTGTAGCTCTCATGGGCTTGTATTTTCCAAGACAAATTTTAACTAAACATCAAAAGATAGAAGATACCGGCTTTGATGTTTCCAACAATGAATTAGGTGGCTTGGGGAAGTGTTAGAAAAACTTCAAGTGCCCTTAAATTACCCCAGACAGGTACCAAGTACCAAGTAAAACTACAAAGATGCTAGATTCGTTACCCTGCGCTTTTCCACTCACACACCGATTTTGAGATCATTGACAACGATCACAATCATTGTGGTGGGAGTGATTGAGATGCCCCGTCTTCAATGAATGATATATGAGAGATTGGTACAGGAGAAGAATTACGAGGTCTAAGGATATTATAGCTGGCTGGCCCAAGCCTCAGAGCATCAGAGTTTTTTAGGACTTATAATACTGTGTAGTAAGAGAGTCAGTCATTGGAAGCAGTGCCAGAAAACTAAGATATAAGGCCCAGCTCCCACAACTCAAGTGAGCAGGAATGAAGCAGTGTCGGCCTCCCTGCTGACAACAGAGAAGACAGTATCAAGTGCAGGTTTGAATAACATAGTGACATAGGAAGACTGAAAAGAGTCCTTAGGGAAGAAAGTCTGAATTTCAAGTTTAAGCTAAAAAGCTTTTGCACACTATCAGGGTGATGAGCGTACTTAAAACTTTGACTCAAACTGTACAAAAGCAATTCATGTAACCAAAGGACCAGCTTAGAGTTCCATCATTTGGAGGGACAACAAGGGATAGGCCAACACGATCCTCAGGAGATGAGCCACAGTAGCTCAACATGGCTTCTTAGGGTCAGCGTTGAAGGAGGAGACGGTGGGACTTACCGATATCCTTCTTTTCTGTGCCATCTCAGATTATATGCAGGATGGAATCTGTATGTAAAACTGTTACTCATTCAGGTCTCTAGGGTGATTGGGGAACAAGGGACTGATACACTACAGTAGTATCTGTGGCTCCAGAAGTGACCAGAGCCTCAGGTTCCTCTTCTCTGTTCTTACTGGTGCATTCTCAGCAAATTTTGTTCATATTCAACCTCCTAGGTTTAACAGAGGAAGAAAGCAAAACCTGTGTCCGGATCGAAACAAAGAAGCGTTATCTTTTTGTTAAGAAAACAAAAGTGGAACACCGGTGCACTACTAACAAGCTGTCAGAAAAACATGAAGGTAAGCGGTGCTCGCTCTCAGCAGCTTACCCAGTGTCTCCTGAGGTTGGCTGTCCTTTAAGTATCATATTGCACATCACTGTGCTATTTTTAATTTTTCATTTATTTTATTTATCTGCCTCAGAACCCTGTGTGGGGGGGTGGGGGGGTTGCAAATAAAATAACATGTATAATTAGCAACGGTTAAGGTTTTCTTTACCTTATACTTATATTGTTCAATTTAATGAACAAATTATTGATTTTTCCGGTGGGCAGAACTCAATGTTAGACATTATGAAGTAAATATAAGCATGAGCTAAGCCTTTCTATTAAGGCCTTGCAAAGGAAGGGCACATATAAACATATATTTATTTCTATTAAAATATAAACTGACTGGGGGCTCATGCCTATAATCCTAATACTCTGGGAGGCTGAGACAGGAAGATCAGCTAAGACCAGGAGTTCAAGACCAGTCTGAGCAAGAGCAAGAGTGAGACCCTTTCTAGACGAAAAATAGAAAAGTTAGCCAGGTGTTGTGGTGGGCACCTGTACTCAGGAGGCTGAGGCAGGAGACTTGCTTGAGCCCAGGAGTTTGAGGTTGCTGTGAGCTAGGCAGTGCTAAGGCACTCTAGCTTGGGCAACAGGGTGAGACTCTGTCTAAATAAATAAATAAATAAATAAACAAACAAATAAATGTCTGAAAGAGGCGTATATTTTTTTATAAGCCTATAAAACTACCATAGGCCAAAGAAAATGAGGAGAAGGAAATCTTGAGATCAAAATACATCATTGTTCCCGAAAAGAATTGTTTCCATTCTAAGCAGAAGACGTCAGAAAACAGAAAGAGAAAAAAAAAATCCAGATAAAACTACAGAAGAACAAAGATAGAAGTCAGGTTTCATAGGATGATCTTAGTCCTTTCCAGAGTGTCAGCCACTGGGCTTTGGCTCTTCTCTTCTCACCCCCGACCCAGACATCCCCTCTGAACTCCTGACACTTCCTGTCCACTAAACATCTCTACCTGGAGGTCTCCAGGCATCAATACTTCACATATTGAAGTATTGATCTCTCCCTGCTATCAGTGGTTCTCATCACTATCTTCTTAACAGCAAAATCCAAATAGCTGAGGAGTTTATACCTCGATAGGAGTATTGTGAAGATTAAGCAACTTGATGTTGATAAGGAGCCTCACACAATGACCAGCAAGGGCTGACTCCCTTCACCTTCCCCTTCTCAAGCAATCCCAGTCTTGATGAATGGCATTGCCGTCAACTACGTCAGCCAAGCCAGAAACCTAACTTGTAGGTTCTGTGCTCTGTCCAGCCTCCATACTTGATGTGTAATCCACTCTACCTCCTGGATATCTCTCCTGATAGTAATTATCTCTTATTTCCGTGGGAAGACGCTACATTCATTCTTCCCAGCCTGATTTATCACAGAAGCTGCTTATCTGGTCTCCTTGCTCCTTGTCTCACCTCCTTCCAGTTTCTACGCATTTCTGAGAGGGAGTCTCCTCCACAGCAAATCTGACTCATGGAACTCTCATATTTTGCGTATGTCATGATTCCTTCTGGTCATGATGATAAGTTCCTGCCCCTCTCTGCATAACTAAACTTTATGAAACCTATGAACAAGTCATGCTCTTGCCTATGCCTTGCTATTATAGATAATCCCTCCTCCTTGTAAAATTCTCATATTCCCCTATTTTATCTAACTGATTGCTACTCATTCTGCTCAGAACAAAGGGAAACAGAATCACAGAAACTCTCAAATAGGGAAAACAGAAAGAACAAATAAAGATGTAATATTTATCACAATAATAAATAGAAAAAATTAAATATATTATCAGAATATACAGATGGTCTAAATATAGATGCCTGTATTAAGCATAAGCAAAATGACAAAAACTGGCTTGATAATTGCAGCAAAAAAAGAAAAAGAGGGCAAAAAGGGACACAGCATGCAGAACAAATAGCCTAGCAATATAAATGAAAAAATAGATACAAATTCTATACTAGTTTATCATGCAACAGAATGATTTACTAAAAATATGAATTTAATAAATCAAGAGCTCAAAGATAAAAGAGTAAATATAAAAAATTAATGAAAAAGCAGATGTCAAAACTAAGGTACAAAAACAAACATTGGAAAACATCATAATTATTATAAAAAAGTTAGACACTGAAAGTACCAAACATAATTGTTTAAAAATACAATGAGTATAAGATCTAAAGTAATCACAACAAAAACAGAAAAATTAGGATATTATTAAAGAAAATCTGATGGAAAAGGAATTAAAGACAATTTAATACATAGGAATTAGTGGCTCAGAATTAGAGCTTATGACAAATGAAACAGAAAAACAGTATTTTTTTTTTAAATTAAATCATAACAGTGTACATTAATACTATCATGGGGTACAGTGTACTATTTCTGTATACAATTTGAAATACTTTCATCCAACTGGTTAACATAGCCTTCATATCTTTTTCTTAGTTATTGTGTTAAGACATTTATATTCTACATTTAGAGAGAGTCACATGTACCCTTATAGGATGAGCCATGGGCGTGATCCCACCGATTACCCTCCCTCTACCTTTCCTCCCCCCACCCATCCCCACCCACTCCCCGCTCCCCCAAATCCGGGGCGAAAAATGGGTTATAGCTTTCTTATTAAAGCTATAAATTGTTTCATAGTAGGTCTGAGTACATTTGATACTTTTTCTTCCATTCTTGAGATACTTTGCTAAGAACAGTATTTTAAAAAATTAACACTATGTAAGAATATATTCCTGAAGTAAAGCAAGACATTTTTCTTGATTACATAAGTCAGAACTATTGTTCACATATACAACTTCAAGACAAATTCTGGTTAATTTATTAAATACAAAGATTCTTTTTAAATGAAGTTTACAAGTATCACAACTGAAAAAACAACTCTACTGTAAAACAGGAGCAATAACAAAAATCAGGCTGGCCTCAGACTTATCCATAATGAAGTTTCATGAAACAAGACTATAAAGATATGCCCACAAGTTTCTGAACGAGGAAAAAAATGTGTTCATATGAAAAGGTAACAGGGAGGCGGAGCCAAGATGGCAGACTGCAGCCAGCTTTTTGCAGAGGCTCCCATCCAGAAGGAGGCTGAAAGGACAGAAGTTTAGCTAATTAGCTGATGGTTTGGAGCAGAGCCAAGAGAGAAGATTGAGGAGCACACTTCAACCTTCCTGAGGCGAGTGGCGACCCCAAAAATACAACCAAAAGGTACAGAATCCACCACCAAGCGGACAGGAGTCCCCTCCCCCGCAACAAGGGCTCGCAGTTTACTCCATGCAAATAAGTGAGCAGAGTTCAAACTTCCTCCCACTCTATCCCACGGGAGAAACCCCCTAAAAACTGGACCTCTTACCCCTGCTGGCGTGCCACTGTACCCTCCCGCCAGGCACAAAACTGGAAAACTGTATAAATCTGTATATGTTCCCCACTTGCAACATTGAACTCTGAGTCCCCACCCACCCACTCCGAGATCCGGAGGTTTATTACCTATGGAGTTCTGATTCCTGGGGTTCTCCTTGGGAGAGGTGGAGGGATGAAGGGCTGGCGCTGTTCTGTGCTGACTATGCTGCGGGCTTGAGGAACGGAGATCAGCTCGGGCCACCAGGTCAGCAGCGGTGGAGTCCTGAGTGGCAGGCTGACGCCATTGACCCATCCCAGCCCCATCCCCTTGGGAATCGGACAGCAACCACAGGCAGGGCGCACATAACTTTCTTGGGTGGAGCGCCAGCCCTCAGGGGGC